>PVJH01002921.1:0-155066 GCA_004026705.1 Nesogale talazaci
CTGGGTAGCTCCCACAACCATCAGAGGGCAGTGATGCCCCCGAAAAATAACAATGAACACTTTGAGTCAACAAATCCAGCAATGAAAATAAAAACAAAGCAAACATCAAAACTACAGTCCTGATAAAGGAATAATAGTAAATTATAAGTAAATGGAACATAAAGACCATAGAAAATAAGCAAGTCTAGTGGTTTGTTTCTTTGAAAGGTACAATAAAAGACAGCAAAATAATATGATAATAGTTCAGATGAGAAATTAAATATGCAATAGAAGCTACCAAATGTTTAAAAATATATAACAGAAAATAATAATGTTGTTATAGACTAATAATCTTGGAGTAATTTGCAAATTTCTAAAATAGAATACCTACCCAAACTAGTACACTAGTAGGTAGAAAATTTGAACAGATCCATCACAAGTAAATTCTTAGCAATAGCAATAACAAAAAAAAATCCTGGCTTCATGAGTAAAGTCTACTAAACATTCAAATAAGAGCAAGTACCAATAATGTTCAAACTATTTGAGAACATAAATAAGATTGAACACTTCCAGATTAATTCAACGAAGTGAATATACTCCTGATATCAAATCTAGGCAAAGACATCACTATAACTTAAAACTTAAGAATAACTTCCCTCAAGAACACAGATGGAAACACTCTGAACAGAATCCTAGCAAATACAACCTATGGATATGAAAAATTAGTAATATATCTTAACTAAGTTGAATTCATACCAGATATGATTGGATAGTCCTATACTAGATAAACAATTCAGTCCACACATATATAAATTAAAGAACCACACGATAATATCAATTGATAATTTTTTTTAAGTTTTCAACAATTTTAGAACTTTCTGAAATTTAAATAAACATTTATATAAATTAAAAGACCACACCACTAAACAAAAATAATACTTACAGACTGGGAAAATCTGTACTATAACATATCAGACAGGGGTTAAAAACTAAAATAAATAGAAAACTTCAACATATCATCAACCTCACCACCACCACAACAAAGGTAATCAAACAATCCAATTTAAAAATGGGCAGAGCCAAGGGTTTGATTTTTAATGTTCTCTATCTTAAAGTCACAATGTCTCTGAAATGAAGCAGAGACATATATAAACCAAAGATATAAGAATGGATTTGGGGCTTGCACTTAATTCTAGCCCAGTCAAAGACCAGTTTAGTTGTATGATATGCCTCCACTCAACCTCATGAAGAGATCCCTGAAGATATTGGTACTACAGCAAAATATGCTGAGGCAAACAGAGGATGCCAAGTCATGAGAAAGAAGAACATTGAGAGCCTAACAAATTTGTTCTCAAGCAATCAGCCATCTAAACAAGGTATCAACGAAGTCCACAGGGAAAAAGTACACCCGCTGATATAATCCAAGGATTACAAACGATAAAATCCAAGGGCTGAGCCCTGGTGGCGCAGTGGTTGTGCACGTGACTGTGGTCCACTGGGATGGAGGTTCAATTTCAGCTCATAGGAGCAAAGGCTGGGCCTCCTATTCCCACCACCAGAGGGCGGTGATGCCTTAAAAAATGATAAAATCCAAATATGAAGGATGGAATAGTTTCAGAGCTTTACATCTGAACACTTGGTTTTCAGAAGACTAGAGATGGCAGTGGAATGCCAAAAGCTATTTGCAGGATCCCTGCATGAATTAAATCTCTGAAGAATCACCTCTGACCATAGGCCAAGGGTACATTGCTATAAGACAGAGAGCATTGTACTGTTGATTATACCAGGTGTTATTAGATTAAAATGTAACAACTTATCATTTGATCTCCCTTTTGACATATTTTAAAATGGTTTCCGTTTTAAATAGTTTCTGCTTTCTTTCAATTGAGGTTGCCCTGTTTTGTTTTGGCACATTGCTGTGACTTATTTTGGTTTGTATTTTGTATGATTTTCTGTATATGAAATCCAGGATCAGTAAATCTGTAGAGATTGTAAATAGATTAATTATTATCTGGGGGTATCGCAGGAGAAACTGTGGGCAAATGGGGAGCTAAGATCAACAAGTTTAACAAGAAAGAAGAAAATGCTCTGAAATTTCTAACTATGATTGAACAATGAAATTCTATCATATGTGAATTATATGCTAACAAAATTATTTTTAAGTGGGTAGAGGTTGTAAATAGACTCTTCATCATAGAAATTATCCAGGTGGTCAGAAGCATATGCAGAAGTGCTCACAAGCATTAGTACTTCACAAACCAAAGCCAGATACACTGTCGCTGATGAAATTCCAACTCAGTAGCCAATAGAGTGTTTCCAATCTATTGACATTTATAGGAGCAGATAGATTCATCTTTCTCTCATGGGGCAACTGGTTTCACCTGATCTTACCATTAAGAATCCTACATGCCAATGAATTGTTGAATGTAAAAGTAATATCTTTTGCAAACTTTCCCCTAATTTTCCTAAAGTTTAAAAGAGGCCCTTTTTGTCTTCTTTTTCATGTCTATCTATATGATAGGCAAGACAAACAAACCTGAGGGAAAAACAATGGGATTGAAGGTTCCAGGAAGGGGGAGGGGGAGTAAAGGGGGAGGAAAAGGAGCGAGGAGTCCACAAATCCAGTAACAAGAGATCTAAAATCAATGGTGAGAAGGTCGTGGAATGCATGATAGGGTTTGGTCAAGTGCAATGTAGTTAAAGAGGAAGTACAGAGCATCAAATGAAGGTCAAACATGACAGTGGGGCAGGATTAAAGTAAAAGCAAGCAGAGGAAAAAACTAGGTGGCAAAAGCCATTTATAGAGCAATGAAACAGGCATGGATATATTTGAATACATAATAATAGGGATATGAGTCAATGTACATACATGTATATGCTAAGAATCAAGGTGTCAGATGGACATTTGGCATCTACTCAAGTCTTCCCTCAATGCAAGAATATTTTGTTCTAAAAACCTGGCATCTGTGATGCTCACCTTCCTGACAAAATTGTTGCAGTAAAAATGGGTGCACAATAAAATGTGGTAAAGAAAGCTGATGGCACCAAGCTATTAGAAGATATAGTATCTGGGGTGTCAAAGGCTTGAAATTAAACAAGCAGTCATCTAGCAGGAAAGCAGCAAAGTCCACATGGAAGAAGCACATCGACCCGTGTGAACTCAAGGTGTTGAAAAGATCAAGTATCAGAAGACTCAAAAGACACCATCACATTGATGTCAACAAGGGAGTGTCAGAGTAGAGACCCAAAGCCCATCTGTAAACAACTAGACCTCCCCTCACAGAAGGAACACAAGGAAGGGTTGAGCATGACAGGATGCAGTATAGCACTGACTAAAGCACAGCATACCTGAAGTTCTTTAATGCTTCCCCACCCCCATCATGACCCCAGTTTTACATAACAAAACCTTCTAGAACAAAGCATGTACACTGGTACAGATAAGATCCCTTGACACAGGCTGAGCCCTGGTGGCGTAGTGGTTGAGTAAGGGACTGCGGCCCATTTGCTTGGCGCTTCAAATCCAGCAGCCACTCTCCGGGAGCAAGGGTGGGTAGCTCCCACGACTGCCAGAGGGCAGTGGTGCCCCTCCCCCCCAAAAAAGAGCCCTTGACACACAGAATCCAGGACAGATAAACTCCTCAGGAACAACAATGGGAGCAGCAATACCATGAGGGTTGGTGGAAGATGGAAAGTTTGGGGCAGAAAGGGAAAACTGATCACAATGATTGACATATAACACCCCTCCCTCAAAAGGGATGAACAACAGAAATGTGGGTGAAGGGAGAGAGCAGATGGTGAAAGCAATGAAAATGATAATGAATCAAGGGGTCCCGAGGTTGTGAGAGGAGGGGAGGGAATAAAGGAGCAGATAGGAAAGGAACAAGTAGGGAAAAAAGTGTTTTAAAAATGTTGGCAACACATGTACAAGTGTGTTTGATATAATTGATATGTGGATTGTTATGAGAGTTGTAAAAGCCACCAATAAAGTGATTTATTTTTTAAAAAGGTAAAATGGTTAAGTTCAAAGGAAAATATGACCACTATACAAAATGTTAATCAGACTGGTGGTGATATATAAATGATATGGAAATAACAATAATTGGAAGCTTGTTTTGTGGAAACAACCTAGTAAAGAAAAAGAGGAAAGCACTTGATAATACTCATTTTTAGACATAATTACTACTAACTTTTCAGATTTTAAGCACTTGAAATACAGCTAGGAACGGATCTGTTCCAGATCTTAACAAACTCCTAAAACCTCCTTTGGATGTGTTTCCTAGCAACCTGCAGATATCTTCCTTCCATGAGCATAATTTCACTAAGGCATTCTCATCACAGGCCAACAATGTCAAGTACTTTTTATCAATGTCAAATTACCCCACTGCTTCTCTCTGAGTAGAGACAGGTGGTAGAGTCTTCTCTCTATTCAATAGCTGATAACGTGTAGGAGAACAGCAGGCCACTGACTCGGGTTGACAGTGAAAGCGAAACACATTGAAGTGCCGGATGTGGCAGAAGAAGCAGAGGATGCCACACACTAAATGCCAAAGGACAGTGTGAACTAAAATCACTCATTTTGAATTTATAGTCTCATGATTTCAAAACAGAAGTCTTATAATAAATTTGAGTTTTTCTTCAGCATTTTTAACCTCATAGATAATTGGAACATGTGGCATATTTTCTGTATTGATTGAATTGTGTCCTCAACAAATGAATGTCTGTGGTATTCACCTAATCTGGTGTCAATTTGAGGATTAAGAGAGTAGAGGTGGAGTCTAGCCTTTCTAGCCTGTCAATGTAGTCTGTGAGACCTCTATGTGAGCATGGCAGTCACCTGAGAATTCTGGGAAATCTGGCTTTAATTTCCCCTTGGAGGTGAGAGACTCACTACTAAGTCCCTTGCAGATGCTCTACTGACAAGACAGAAGGCTGATTCCCTGTGAGACATTGCTGCAGAGAAGACACATGAAACTGCCCTAGTGTCCTGAGCCAGACAAGCCAGATGGATGCAGTCAGACCTCTCAAGTCAAGGAAACCACATGGAGATCCCTGGCAGTGCTGAGATGCTTGTACCATCACTGATTTAGCACCCACTGGCCTGTGATCTTTCTGCATTCAACATCATTACATATGTCTCATGAGTCTGGAGAGGACTTTATAGATTGCTGCCAGACATATGGGCTAATATTGGACTTATGACATTGGACTGGACTGGGCTAGGATGTTTTATCAAATGTACAGTTGCTCTTGTACACAAAATTCTTTCTTATAGGCATATGAGTGCTTATGAATTTCTTTCTCTAGCCTACCCAGACTAACACAATGTTGAAGCCCTAACCTTTGGTATGTGTGCATGTGACTTTTCTTTGAAATGAAGTCCATGAAAATGCTAACATTGGTTAAGTTAATGTGGCAGTATACTGGAGGAGATTGGATCCTAGTTAAATATGATTGGTAAGTTTATAAAAGATGAGATGAGATAGAGATAGACAGACAGGGGAAGACCGATATATGAAATGGAACTATACTATTACTGCAATCCAACAATTTTCTGTGGCTACCAGAATCTCAAAGAGATGGAAAAAGGTCTTCTGCTAAAGCATTTGACTAGAATATGGCATTACAATGCTCTGAATTCAGACTGCTAGTGTCTAAAATTATAAATCCTCTTATCTGTGTCAGATTATTACAACTGCTTTAGGCAATGATACATTTGCTTTGCTTCCACTGAATTTGATAACTAAAGTGCATTTCAAATAATCAAATGGTTTTGCCATGTCTCTTAAACAGAGGTGAATTGAAACTTTGGAATTATGCTAAAAAGAGATTACAAGAATATCATTGACCTACCTTCCTGACACGATCACGAGGTGTCAAAAGGATCAGGTGTCAGGCATCAAGGAACAAAAAATTATATCATTCTGAATGAGGAGCAGTACAGATTGGTTACCCAAAGCTCATCTGAAGGCAACTGGACATCCCGCTTCCCTCTTTTGGTAGAAAAAGGAGCAAATCACAGTGCAGTGTAGAAATGATGAAACATAAAACTTCCCTTTAGTTCTTAAATGCTTCCTCCCAACTCAACTGCCAATCCCCACTATTAGGATCCAAATTACACCTTACAAATCTGACTAGATCAGAGGATGTATGGTAGCAAAGCTAGGAACTGGAAACACAGGGAATACAGGACATATGATACCTTCACGACCAGTGATGAGAGTGACGATACTGGGAAAGTAAGGGGGAAGGTGCAGTAGAAAGGGGAAACCAACTACTAGGATCTACATATAACCTTCTCCGTGGGGGCTGGGCAAAAGAAAAGTGGGTTAAGGGAGACATCGGGCAGTGTAAGATATGACAAAAAAAGCAATAATTCATAAATCACGAAGGAGGGGAAAGAAGAAAAAGAGGGGGGAAATGAGAAGCTGATACCAGGGGCTCAAGTGGAAAGTGAATGTTTTGAGAATGATGAGGGCAACACATGTACAAATGTGCTTCACACAATGGATGTATGGATTGTGATGAGTGTTGAATGAGTCTCCAATAAAATATTTTTAATACCTTTTAAATATTGACCTTCTAAAATAGATTAAATCATGTAGAGCTAAATAGCCTTCCTATACTCAAAGTCTTTTGAGTCTGCTCAGAACCTCTCTTAACAAATTTGGAAAACTGATAATGATTGGACAGCACTACATGATGAAGGATTCTGGTGAAAGGGAATAGACTTCAAAAATTAATGGGTATCATTTCATTTTTTTCTTGATGGTTGCTGATAATTAGGGAAACTAGTATAACTGAGAGTAAGTTTTTAAAGGAAAATAATGTAATTGCAAAAAGAGGACAAGTAGAAAAACATTTTACAAAGTTGAAAAGGTTTTCTAAATGTGAGGAAGGCATATTTGTACTCTTCAATGGAAGAATCCTGGAAAGCACTGCTTCTTTAAATGTTACTCTTTGAAGTACTCTGTTTACCTTTGGGCAGAGCAAGACTAATTCTAAATGATATACAGCTTTTAGCATTTAATGATGGTTTTGTGGTAGCTGCATCATCTTGTGTCAACTTGTAGGTTTAAAGAGTGAAGGAGTGGAGTCTAGCCTGTCAACCCGGCCAAAGCTTGATGATACCTCCTTGGGAGCATTGCCTTCTCATGAGCATTCTGGGCAGTTCCACTCACTTTGCCTTTGTCTCTGTGTTCACAAGCAATGTGGAGACTAATTAAGACCTAAGAGTGCTTGTATCTGCATCAACTTCTTGCTCTTGAGACACTCAGAGGGCTGGAGGAGCCAACTGGAGACCTGTGCCAGTGCTGAAATGCTTCCATCACAACTGGATCAACAAGACTTTTCATCCACCAGCCTGTGATCTTCCTGCCTTTAGCATAATTGTGTCCATGTGAGTCTGAAAAGGAACCTATGAGCTAGTATTGGAATCAAGTGCTAATACCAGACTTGTGGACTTGGACTGGATTGGACTGCGATGTTTTCTTAATATAGAATGGCTCTTTTATAGAAAGCTCTCTCTTACAACCTGGACTAATAATTTTGTTTAATTTTTTAAAACTTTATTTTAGAATCACTTTTATTGGCACATAATTCACACAAAATACAATTCAATAGTTAAAACACATTTTAAAGATTTGTGCACTCTTCAGCATCACAATCAAGTTTACAACACTATCTTTATTCTCATATCCATTGTTAGCAGTTCTTCATTACCCTCTAACCTCTCATGACATAAAACTGACTAGTTCTACAGATTTTCCTAGCCTGAATTTCATATTTTAAAAATCGCAAAAAAACAAGAGTAAAAAAATTAAAGGAATACAGAAGATAGAAATTAAAAAAATAGAAATAAATCAAAAAGGAAAACAAATGTTAAATCTAAACCTAGTATATCTGCAGTAATCTACTGTGTAATACACTCTTTCTGAGGACAAACTGTTCTCATCTTTGATCAAAAGCTCCAGAGAATTCAATGACAGTTTAATCCATTGAGGATTCTGCAAATGGAATTTTGGGCTTTCACTGTCATCTGTGACCTTTCGCAGGCTGTTTGCTTGCAATTTAAACTACAATACAATTCCCTACTCTCATCTTGGATTTTAGTATTTTCAATCCTTTGATCACATAGGTTGGCGTGTTCCTTCTGTGTGGACTTAGCTGACAGACAGCTGCTTAGATAACTGCTTATATTTAAGACAACGCTGTAAAATCCCAGAAACTATTTTTTTCTGATAGTTAGGCACAAACTGATTTCTTCATCGCACTTTGCTTTTGCAATAATATCTTCGGTGATCACTTCATGATGGTGAGTATTAAGCAGGGCCACATGGTAATAACTGATTTTTCTTAGATTAGGGTTTATGATTTAGTTTTAGCTCAAAATCATAGCTGAAAGAGACTTTAGTTAAGCTCATCGTTCTTATGGAGAAATTAATAGACTACTGTGATAGTAATTCCTCTATTGAACTGAAAATTGCCCATCCTTTGGTGACTTATACCTGTTATCAAGCTAACATTAAACACAGTTGTTCCCACACTAGGTAGCAAGGTCATTTTTTGGTATTTTGCAGACTTCATTTGTATTAAATAGAAATATAGGATAAGATTCCAGTGTGGATCATAAATTAATTTAGAATAAACTTAAAAGTTCACAAAAATAACTCCAGGAGTAATACTATGGATTTCTGGAACAATACAGGAGCGCCTTATGCATGCTCTATGCCAGAACATTAGTCTAAGCTAGGTAAACAAATCGGGTCTTAGGAAATTTCCTGGTGAGAGATCTAGTGCAACCTAGTGAACACTTAGTTAACGTCTTACAAATATGCAGCAATTTTATCACAAACTTTTATCTGAGTCAGAAACAAAAATTTCAACTGGAGAGTCAGTGCTGGTTGGTTATATATCTCTCACTTTGGTTCATTTGCCTTGAGTCAATTCTAATTTATGAAGTCCTCATATGTTACAGAATGTTCCATAGGGTTCTTTATCACAGTTACTTTTCACACACATCACTTGATATGTTCAAACTGAAATGGGGCTGGGGAGCAATTGTAAAGAATAGAAATAGAAACAAGGGAGGGTCTCCTGTACAAAAAAACATTGGACCAGAAGTCGGTAGCACTCCTACACTCTTCTTTCTTAAAGAAATATTTAAAACATAGGTTTCCAAATGCCTCTGTCCCACCACTCCCACTTTATAGGAGACAAAAATCACTTAGCACCCTCATCTGGCAAAAGCTTTTGAGGCCATAATCCAGGATAAATTATAGGTCTTTGCTTTTGCATCTCCCTCTGGATCATTCTTGTATCCTTCAGGGAGATGATAAGTGATTTTACACAGATATTACCTAAAAGTGCCATCTTGTGCATTTCACCCTCAGGTCTGCATTCACTAGAATTCCTTGCACTGGATTTCATTCTACTGGGACCAGAGCATGCTTTGACTGATATTCCTAGAATTCCTCATGCTGAGAAACTTTAAATTTCACTTGGTCTTGTGCAAGCCCTTCTATTTTGTTCATGGACTTCCCTAGCTTTTAGATCAAAGCATGTTACCCAATGGAGGCTTTAAAAAAAATTCAGTGTTGCCTCTACATCCCACCACAATAATCATCTCTTTAGAAGAGACAAAAAACAAATTGTGGTCACGAAACACTAAGCTTTGGTTAGTAATTGAGCAAAAACTATTTTTACCACTTAGGATCTTTGCTAGTCCTGTGGAATAAGTATTCCATATCATCATAAGGTTGACAGTTCAAATTCATGAGCTACAACATAAGAGAATAATGAGGCCACCTGGTCTAAAAGATTTACAATCCCAGCAAAACAATATAAAGTCACTGTGAGTCAGAATTAACTCAATGGCAATGGGTTTGGTTTGATTATGTCAGGGAACTCTTATTTGCAGGAAATTGTTCATTTTTTCTTTCTAAAATTGATTCTGGGCTCAGTGATAATGAAAGTATGAACATTAGGTAACGTCTCTTGTCAGAATGGGAGAATTCATAATCCATAAACCATGATTTTGGCAACCTAATTTAGCTAGACCAAAGGTCTTCAATAATGACTACACCTTGATCTTGAGAGATTTTAAAAATACTGATGCCCAGGACCTTTTTTTAAGATTCTTTGAGCTCAGATTTCAATACTTTTGTAAAAATCCACAGGTAACCTTGACTTGCACTGAGACTGAAGAACCACTGCAATAGATATTTCAGAGTACAGAAAAATCTCAAGACCATTTTGCTGCATTCGATCATTTATAGGATATTTCCAGAACATTTCCCTTGTTTCTGAAGGGTCCTGGGAGAACAGTAAATAAGTAATTTTTCTATGAATTTAGTTGATGGTGTGTAGCTACACTCAGTTTATTAGTAATTAATAGTCTGTATGAAAATATATACTAGATAAAAGACACTGCAATATATGTGCCTTGAGATGAAAAACAAAAATCTTTTTAGTTATTTGTATCTTATGCATTTATTAATAATGACTGATAAGAAAAGTGAGTTATAATTCTAATTTATGATTCTTTCAAAATAAGGGTGACACCTGAGTACCTTCAAAGCAGTCTATTTTTTAATACACTCATTTAGCATTTCCTCAATCTCCCACATTCTCTTGGGAATGCCATACTGCCCAAATAGCTTCCAGATTGTGTTTAAATTTAAACAAAGCTAAAATAGACTTTCTCACCTCATGTGAAAATGAAGCATTAAAATAGAAGAAGGAAGAGTCGATTCAAACTAAAGTATACTTTGATTAGTCAATAAAACTGTGAAAGGGTTTGAAAAATCTTGTTAGTCTGACAGCATTATTTACTACTCTCTCACCCTTCCTGATCCATGAACACAAGTTGAAGATCCTCAGTTCTACATCCTTGAAGATACTTACAGTTTGCACGTATTTGGGAGGCACCCATCAAGGGTATTTTCTATTCATGTAGAACAGTTCCAGACTGCATTAAGTCAAATACATAACTAGAATTTTGATTTGTCCTACAGCCCTTCCTAATCTAATTTTTAAACTTGCCTTTGCAAAGACATGAGTTCAGATTAAAAACAGCACCTCAAAATATTGGATGGAAAGCTTAAGAGACAATGACTTTAAGGTAACAGTGGTGGTTGAGAAGGCTGTTGGGAATGGTAGTAAAACCTACAGAATTAACCAATGTCAATGAATTATGCATTAATTAGAAATTATTGAAAATGAATTGGAATTGTCGAGGGAGTCCTTGCAGCACAGTGAGCTACATGTTGAGTTGCTGTCACTTAGAAGCCACCAGTCAGTCAAAACCACTATTCATTCCTTAGAAGAAAGATGATTGTGTTAGATAGGGTTCTCTAGAGAAACAAAATTAGGGCACTAGTAATTCTCTTTATATATTTATTTTGTTTTTTGTTTTTGTTTGTTTTTTGGGCATCACTGGCCTCTGGTGGTGGAAGTAGGAGGCCCAGCCTTTGCTCCTATGGAGCCGCTACTGGAATTGAACCTTCATCCCAATGGGCCACAGTCCCATGCACAACCCCTAACGCCATCAGGGTTCAGCCTCTTTTTATATAGAGAGCAGGATATATAAGAATATATAAGAAATAAGCAGTCAACTATTCTATAAAGCAGTACAGATGGCTCAGTCAACTTGCTTGTGTGAGACAGCTAGTAGACCGGCAGTCCTTTGATTCTCAGGGGCTGCCAAGTAGAGCAGTAAACAACAAAGCAGGTCACCAACAGTCAGCCAGATGACAGAGTCAAACAGTCCCCAGCTCAAGAGATGTATATTCCAGGAGCATGGCAAAGCAGGACTTGAAGGACACTCAACTCAGAGCAACATAGTCCACTGATTAGGTCTTCCACTGGTAGTGTTACTTAGAGATCGAGGAGGCACAGGACAAAAAAGGCAGCCAGCTAGTCCGAATATCCAAGAGCCAGAGAGCAAGTCATTTCTATCACCAAGTCCTTTCTATCTCTGCCCTTCAATTGATGTTACTTGTGTTCACTGGACATGTCACAACAGACTTACCTATCTTCTTTGGCCATGTTGACACAATAAACTACCTATCACCTGAGTCTGTCTCCACTCATAGATTTAAAATTCTTAGAAACCTAAAGGCAGATCTACTCTTTCCTATAGAGTGGCTATCAGTCAAAATTGAATCCATGTTAGCGAGTTTGGTTTGGTTTGTGTATTGTATAAAACCATTGTCATCCAATGGATTACTGGTAACAACTCAATAATACATCTAATTGTCCATTTGTGTTTCTAACTCTATAAGTCTTTGTGAGGCATGAAGACCAGGCATACACCCTATCTTACTCCTAAAAGTGACTAGTGAGTTTGAAGCATTGTCCTTGTAGTTAGTTGCTCCAAATCTAGCCTACAGTACCAGCATTGTAAGAGTTCATCAACATAGAAAGTAGCAACAGCAATACCCTAGTGTGCTTCTAGAATTGGTATTTGATCTAGATTCTGAGTTGTTCTTAGTTGCATATATAGATATAATCAGATAATTGGCATTTTTAAGTTATTGGTCTCTTAGACACCCTCTGGTTTGTTTGGGGAGCTCTGGTGGCATAGTGGTGACTTGACGTACTGTTAATCATAAGGTCAGCAGTTTCAAATCACCAGTCACTCTGTGGAAATGAGACAGGTCTTTCAACTCCCATAAAGTTAAGGTCTTGGAAACTCACAGGACCCTGTCCTATGGGGACCCTATGAGTCAACATTGACTCAATGGCAGTATGTGAATGAATTAGTCCTGAATGACAGTGACTCATTGTTAATAAGCCAACATGCTTTTCCATTAGCTCTGGGACATTATCACAAAAGTTTCATTATCTGGGAAATTGTTGTAGCCACTGTGTTAATTCATTTGCTTACTATTCTTCCTCTTTTTCTCTTTCTACTTTAATGAAAAATTTTCCTTGGGGACAGGTCTCTTTTGATAACATGACCAGGTACATGAAAGAAATTCTTTGATTCTCATTTTTAAGGAACAGTACAGTTGTACTTCCTCTGAGATAGATGTATTTGGTTTTCTAAGAAACCATGGAATTTTGAATATTCTGTTGATATACCACAAGCTAAATGCACCATTTCTCCTCTGAGCTTCCATATCCACCACCCAGCTTTTATTTGCATTTGAAGCTGTTGAAAATACCATGGCTTAGGTCCATTGCACCTTAGTCTTCAAACTGACATTTTTGCTCTTTAGTACTTTTTGCAGCAGATTTGTCCCATTTGTACATCATTGATTTTAGAGCCAATGAGTACTGATTTTATATCCAATTGTGTGTGCATATATGTCACTCTGGATTCAAGAACAACAAAAGCATTGGCAACTTAATTATTTTCTTTGTTCAGCATGATGTTTTCTATTTGTTGAATTGTGGGGATTTTTCTTTTCTTTATGTTGACGTGTACTTCATACTGGAGGGGATAGTAAGGAGTTGGATTGATACAGAGGTTGAAACAATGAGCTCAAACATAATAACAATTTTACTTTCATCAGTTAAAATTTCAGGTCCTTTTCATTTTCAGCAAGCAATATTGCCCTATCTGCAGTTTAGGAGTGTGAATGAACATTCCTCTTACTCTATGATCAAGGTAAAGCTTTCTAATCCCTACAAGGGTCATAGTCTCAGAAACTAACCAGTGTCAGTTTACCTTGTTCTAGTCTAAAGCATCATCATGAGTCAGAATTGGCTCAACAGCAGTGAGTGAAATGGGTCTCCTCCAGTCGATTGTCCAGGTTAATATATTTCTTGTCTTAAAGTTCTGAGCAGGTTCAATATTCCATCTTCCAGTTAAAACTTGTTTGTCATCAATTCTTGTAGACTTGTTCTTTGTCAAGGCTTTCAGTTCAGATGAGAGTTATTCCTTCAGTACAATCTGGGTTTACTCATCTGTTACCTCCTGAAATAGTTGAATGCCTATTAATTATCTTTGTACAGTTTGTATTACTTTCATCTTTTTCTGATGTTTCCTGAGTCATTTAGCATTTTTTCCATAGTAACCCTTAATATTGCATGTAAAGTTTTAATTTTTTTAGTTGTTTCAGCTTGAGAAAGGCTAATCTTATTCTTCCCTTTTGACTTTCTAATGTAATTTGTCTTCTTTGACTCCCCTTTGAATTCACCCTGTACCCACAGCCTGATTTCTCTTCTGGCTCTTATAGAGAACTGTTTTCTACTTCATCCAAGTTACCACATGTCAACAGTCTAGTCCAGAGGTCAGTAAGCTTTTGAGATAGAAGAGTCAAACCTGTCCCTCACAATATTTGGAAATTAGTCATGAATAACAAATATATTTTTACAAACAATTTAAATCACCATTATCTGAAGAATATCCTTTTAAAATGGTATAAATGAAAATATGATTGCATTATTTTCATTTTCAATTTTACTTCAAAGCCACAATGAAAGAGCTGCCTATGGTTCATGAGCCACAGTTAGCCAACCCCTGATCCAACTCACAGCTTTACCATTCTGTTTTATCCTCCGGCCGTGCAAAACTCCAAAGTTTATTCCCTTTGGTTCAAAAGGCTCTAATTTGTTTTTCTTCTATAATTATGGTTTCAAATAATATTTGCCCTTTTGTTTTTGGCAAATTTCACTCAACAGAATGTTCTCTGGGTGTAACCATTGTATTCATTGTCATTTTGTGTCAACTTGCCTGGGCCAGGATTTCTCCAAGATTGTGATTATGAATTGTGCTGTGATATTTTCCTTGCATCTGATATTATATTGTTCTAAAATTTCCTTACTCCATTGGGCCACTTTTCTTTGGAATGGGCACAAATATGGAACTCTTCAAGTCAGTTGACCAAGGAGCTGTCTTCCAAATTTCTTGTCATAAATAAATAAATGAGGGCTTCCAGTGCTTCATATACTTGAAACATTTTGATTAGTATCCAATTCATTTTGGAGCCTTGTTTTTCACTAATGCCTTGCTACATCTTGAAATAATTGGATATTGGACAGATTTTTTTTAATACAGTGATTCATTCCATCATTTTTGATGGTTCTGGCATCACTTAATATTTTGTCAATAGAATCATTCAATATTACAATTCTAGGCTTTAAGGTTTTTGTTATTTTTCCAGTTCTTTGAAATTTGAACATTTTATTCTCTTTCTGTTTTTTTGTTTGTTTTTTTGGGGGGTGGGCATCACTGCCTTCTATTGATGGGAGTAGGAGGCCCAGCCTTTGCTCCTGTGGAGCTGCTGCTGGATTTGAACCTCCATCCCAGTGGGTCGCAGTCCCGCACACAATTACTATGCCACCGGGGGTCAGCCTGTTTTTTTTTTTAATTCTCTTTTTATTTGTCTAATCCCAGATATTTGCACCTTTCATCATAATACTTGTCCTTGAGTCTGTATGAGTTAGCATTGATTCAAATGGGTTGACACATTGACTTCTACTAAATGGCAGTGACTTTGTTTTTTTGAATAATATGAAATAGTATGCTCATCTCCACAATGGAATCTTCTGTGAAGCAGCCAGGCAGTTTTAGGGAGAATAGACCTCTCTAATCTGGTCATAGCCTTGATGCAACTGAGAGAAATTTCTTTTTTTTTTTCACAAAATGATATATTTTTATTCAAGACAATTTACATTTTCATATTTATTTAAAGAATATCATAGATATCTTCTGAAATGTGTCATGTTCTTTAAAAATCTCTCCTATTTATACTTATCTGACATGGAATTCAAAACTGGAAATGACAAAATGGAGCAATAATAGAAAGAAAGCAGCCAGCACAGTGAGGTCTTCTCTTGAATTGACAATAGTAGTTACCTTAATACATGATCATTTATTTAAAATCTGTGGTAATTTTAAACAATTCATAAGTAAGTGTCCTATGTGATTTACATGTTTACTATCCCGTAGATACTAAAAACTTGCAGATCGCCAGGTTTTGACATACTCAGCATAATTTGACAATGTCAAATTGTTGCTTTTGCTGCTGGATTTAGATCCTCCTTCTGGTTTATTAATCTCTAATATCAGCTGCTGATCCCAGGAGTCATTATTGAACAGCCAGTTACATTCATTTGATTGATCTCAGATTGATTCAGCTTGGCCTCTACTAGCCTGTGGCCTTCCTGCTTCATCTTCCTGTTGTCTGTCAGTCCTTGCAACAAAAGTCAGGAGCAGACATCAGTTTTTTTCTTGCCCATGGGACTTCTGGACTTAACCCACTTGCACAAGTATATGAGGCTTTTCTTGACCTAGTTCTCTTTCTCTATGCATGCATGTAGTCACAGATTGTGCTTCTTTGAAAACCCAGCCTAACATATCTTTAGCGCCTCTGTATTCAAGAGCAAATTTCAGAGTATCTTCTATCTTTGTCTTTTTTTCCTTTGCTATTTTTTAAAATTACTTTTGTTTTCTTTGTGTGTGATGTACTTGATTCTCTCTCACTAACTGTCTGATCTTTAATACTCAATATTCAGTTTGTTAATTTGTTTTCATTTTTTTCAGCATCAGTTTGAACTTTCATAGAATCGATTGATGATTTGTTTCACAAGAGACCTCTAGCCTTTAGTGTCTGACCATGACTCAAAACTCTGCATAAAGTTTATTACAGCATCTTCCTCTGAATTGAGGAGCTGCGTCCTTCTTCATTGCCCGTTCTGAGTTTGGAAGTTCCTCTGAAAACTGTTCATTTTGGGTGAGTCTGCTGGCATTTTCTATACCGGTGACATAGCTTCCAGCATCACAGCTACACACAAGCCACCCCAGCATGATGAACTGACAGACAAGTAGTGGACTTCCTTTCACATAAGCATGTGAAAGTTGCACATTGAAGAAGGAAGAGAGAAGAATGGATACATCTGAAATGTGGTGCTGGAAAAGAATATTAAAAGTTCCATGGAGTGCTCAAAGGAGAAGCTGATGTGTATTGGAAAAAGTAAGCCCAGAGTACTCTTTAGAAGTAATGACTTCTAAATGAGGTAAGGACTTCATCTGACATTGAGCGTATTTTCAGGAAAGACAGTTCCTGGAGAAAGCCATCATGCTCGGTCAAGAGGAAAGACAGTGCAGAGGAAGCCCCTCAACAAGAGGGATGGCGACAGTGACGATGAATGGACCCGAACACAGGAGCACTCATGAGGATGGCGCAGAATTGTGCAGGGTTTTGTTCTGTTGTATGTTGTATCACTGGGGATCAGAACCAATTTGATGACACCTATCAAAGACAACAGGCCTCTGACCTTGTTCTAGCTTATGATATTCAGAATTCTAATATCTCTTTCCACAGATGAAGAAAAATCTTTTGTATTTGTTTCGTTTGTAAAGAATCTCGTGAAGTCCATGTGTATGGTCATATTTTGCTATATTTAGAATGGATAAATTATTGATGTTTGGAAATTCTGTCATAATCTCTAGCATTTCTTTCCTTTTTTATAAATCATTTTATTGGGGGGCTCATGCAACTCCCATCACGATCCATACATACACCAGTTGTATGCAGGCCACATTTGCACACTTGTTGCCATCATCACCCTCAAAACATTCTCCCTCCACTTACGTCCCCAGTATCAGCTCCCCATATTTCCTTTTTCTCTGTCCTCCCCCTCCCCATGAATCCTTAATAATTTACAAATGGTTATTATTTTTTTCATATCGTACACTGTCCAATGTTTCCCTTCAGTCACTTCCCCGTTGTCTGTACCCCAGAAAGAAGGTTATATGTAGATCCCTGATATCGGTTCCATCTTTCTATTCCACCAAACCTCCACCCTCCCAGTATCACCATTCCGACTGCTAGTCCTAAGGGATCGTCTAGCTTAAATTCCCCATGTTTCTAACTCCAGTTTACATCCCCTTGATCTAGTATTTGTCTGGTAGAATTGAATCATGAAGTGGATTAGAGGAAGCATTTGAGAACTAGAGAATAGTTGCAGTATTTCTTTAGTCAGCCAAGCCATATTTTCTAACTATGGATTCTTCCCCTGTATTTTCCACATTTATATTCAATCCATAGGAATTTTCAATATATCTTGAATATGCTTGATCAATTTTAGAATACAGAATGTGGTAGAATTCTTCAATTTCTTCATCTTGGTTTTAATGATTGATGTACATATTTGAAAAAACTGCTTTTACTTGTAGGCATGTAAGATGTTATTCTATCCCTTATAGCATTGATTTTTAAATGTTCATTTGATGATAAGTACGTTGCCTTTCCTTTTTAATTTTTTTCGGCATACTAAATCACATGATTGTGTGATTCCAAATTATCAATATCAATGTAATTCAACTCACTCATTCCTAAGATACTGATGTTTATTCATGCAATTCCATTTTTGAAGATGTCCAACTTTCCTGTGTTCATGTTTTGAACATTCCACATTGGTGTTTTCAGGTGATTCTTCTTATTTTGAGTTGTGTCCATCAGTAAATAAATGTCCCCATAGGCTCTGTCAGTGTCATTGAGGTCAAGCCTACCTTGAGGAGAGAAGCTCTTCCTCAATCATATTTTGACAGGCTGGGGCTCATCTTCTGGTTACTATATTGAACAATATAAAGTTTTATAAAGTCATCTATATTTATAAGGTATTCTGTTATTTATTTTTCAGAAGGGGTCTATATCATTCTTTCATTTCTGACTTCATCTGACTTCACAAGACTGTGACCCTTGGTGACCTTACTGTCTAGTGGCACAGCTCCCAACATCACAGCAACATATGAGCCATCACAATACCATAATATAACATTATGACAAATGAGTGGTGGATTTTTGAATTAAGAATATATAAAAAGTATCTCTATGCAAGTTACATAGTTTGTCATTGTTGCTTGGTGATTATAATCACCAGTACCTAGAAACCCCAATATCCAAGTAGCTTCATTCTCCAATTAATTCTCATTTTAAATAATTATTTTATATATTCTCAAGTTAATAATATATAAAAAGATGTGAAATGAGAACTAACTTAAGAAAATGAATGTGGGTGGTGAAGTTCTACTAAATATGACCACATGACAAAACTCTATGAATTGTTTTGAGTCTTGACAAGTAGAAAATGTATTTATAAAGAGTTATAATTAATCAGTCCTTGGTTTGGCATTTTGATTTGCTATTGCCTTATGGCAAATATCCTTCATTCTATAGGTAATTCTTCCTTTTTTATAGGAAACGAAATTAGCATGGAGAGTTAGATGATTTCCTAAAAGCGTACAATAAGGAAGATGAGATTTTAAACTAAGTTGAATTTCTAGGACTTTGTGTGAAGTCACTATGACCTTCCAGAAGAAGTTCATTAGGCTTGTCAGTTGAGGCTTTCATTTAAATTTAACCATTTGAGTCACCTAGGTACAAAGAATACAGCCTTACAGCAAGGTCAACAGTCAACAAAATTTACTCTATGGATTAATACTGAAAACTTATATAAACAAAAATCAATACTTATTTTAATGAGGTTATCAGGGAAATGATTACCATTTCCAAATGGCCAATATATTTTAGCTGGACTGTTAATTTTGTTTAAGCACTATAACACGTGCTAATATCAGATAAAAGAAAACAGTGCCAGAAATTGATTGATTGATAGCTTAGGAGAAATTAAGGTTTCCTTCATGCTGAATTACTCATATTAAATGGCCATTTATTTCAACCTTCTGAATACCCACCATACCCAAATATATTAATACCATAAATCTTTTATTGGTAATTTATCTCCTCCTACATCAAAACTTAGGGCAGTATTTTTGTAGCAAGATGAGGAATAGGCACTGGTCTTTTAATTTCTCTGAAACTATGATGCAACAATAGCACAGAACAAATTTGTGCACATATCCGTGGATTTCACCGGTAAGTTTAAATTTTTTTCCCAATGTGTCCTATAAGAGGAATTTAGTTCTGTATTGTACTAACCACCATATGTGTGTGTATATATATATATATATATATATTTATTTATTTATTAGAAAACTTCTGTTACTCAAACAGTATTACTAGTCTTCAGAGTGTAAGTCAAAATTATCACTACAGAATCATTAAATGCTGTATTAGACAAATTAGAATGTGAAGCTATACTTTTTTACATGCAGCTGCCATCTAACTTTGTACACATAGGAGGGTGCTTTGGTTATGGACTGGGTTGCTGGAAAAGTAAGCAGTTCAAACTATGCCATCTGCAGGGGAAATAGAACCTGTCCGCTTCCCTTAACATTTTCAGTCCAGAGAGCCAATGGGCATTTCTGCTTTGTTCTATAGAGTTGCTATGCCTCAGAAGCAACTTGATGGGCTGAGCGCCGGTGGCGGAAGTGGTTGAGTGCGGGAGTGCGGCCCGCGGGCTTGGGGGTTCAAATCCAGTGCCGGCTCTCAGGAGCAGTGCTGGGTAGCTCCCACGACCACCAGAGGGCAGTGATGCTTCCCCCTACCCCCCAAAAAAGGATCAACTTGATGACAGTGGGTCTGGTTATTTATTTATATTTTTGGTTAGCCTTTCCCTAAAGAATTCTGCATTTTCCAATTTAACTTCATGTAAACACAGCAGCTTTGACATCCTGGAAAGGATCAAAACATTTGTTGATATCTCTACCAATTGCAATGACTGTCACATAGCCGCAACCCTCCCCTCACTACCATCACCTGCACCCTTCCCGCTCCCCCATCCATGGGGAAGAACAACAGAAACCAGCGGGGAAGGGAGACAGATTGGATGAGCTTTGAAACTACAATCTATCAAGGGGCCATGAGAGTTGGGTGGGCAGGAAGGGTGGGGGATGGTGGACAGGGGGTGGGTGGGAGAAGGGAGGAAAAGGAAGAGGAACTGTTCCCAAGGGCTCAATGAAAAGTAAATGTCTAGAAAAGAATGATTGAATAAATATATAAATATGTCAGATACAGTTGCTGCATGACTTGTAATGAGAGTTATAAGAACCCCTAAAAAAGTGATTAAAAACAAACAAGCAAACAATGTCTCTCAAAGTTTGGGAGCCAAAAGGACTCTGTCTGATGAGGCAGTCAGGATCCTAGGGAGAAGGAGGTAAGGTTTTTCCATAATATCTTATAGGATAGACCTTATTACCTGTCATTTAAAAAATGACCAGGTGCATTTTTGTCATGAAAAACATGATAAAAATACAACACCGTTTTGTTTCTGTCATTTTATTGGGAGCTCATACCTTATCACAACCCATATGTACATACATTTTGTCAAACACATTTGTACATACATTGTCATCATCATTTTCAAAACATTTGCATTCTATCTGAATCCTTGGTATCAGCTCATTTCCCCATTTCCTTCCCCTCCCTCATTAATCCTTGATAATGTATAAATTATAATTATTTTGTCATAGTTTACACTATCCAATATCTCCCTTTACCCACTTGTCTGTTATCTAACCCTCAGGGAGGAGGTTAGGAGACACAATTTTAAATTTTCTTAAAACGTCTCCCTAATAAACCCCCATTACCCTCCTGTCTCAACTTCCAAAACATAATCTTCATAGCACTCTGCGCTGACATTTATTTCCCTGATTTTAACATGTCCAGTAGATTCCCCAGGAAGCCACTTTTTTATTGTACCTCTTTTTGAAAGTACCCTCCCCATACGAAGACAAGTGTATTCTGGAAAGAAGTCTATAATCATCCACAGATCACACAGACATATGTGAACATTTGGCTTAGAATAAACCCAGACTCCTAAAAAGAATTGGAACCCTAGTAGTAATAACTTTTGAATCTCTTCAATGATGTAATTGTAGCAGTGGTTGTTTGGTGGTGCTGAGTCGATTTTCTCCTCATGACTGCCCCATATGCCACAGTAGAACCACATCACAGGGTTTTCTTGGCTGTAATCTTTATGGAGGCTGATTGCCACATCTTTCTCTTGCAGAATCTGTGGGTTCGAATCCCAACCTTTCAGTTAGTGTCAAGGCACCTAAATGTTCTGCCACCAGAGATAGGTTTCGGGCTTGTGAATGATAGATTCTTTAGAATACGCAAAAGTTGTTACTTCTTCAGTGAGTACTGAAATATAAACTTACTGCTACTGAGTCGATTCCAGCACATAGAGAATAAATAGAACAAGTAGAATCCCCTCTATGGGTTTCCAAACCTGGAAATTTAAAGCAGAAAACCTCATCTTTCTCCAAAGAAGCAGCTGGTGATTTTCAATTGCAAATCTTGCAATGAGCAGTCCATTCTGTAACCCTGTATGGCACCAGAGGGAGGTCCTTCAGTCAATCAGCCTGTCTTCACTAAACAATCAAGCTCTGCAGAGAAACACACATCACAAAGAAGGAAAAGGATGATGTTTATAGTTACCCATAAAGGTCCCAGTAAAGGGAGGGCAGATGCAGTGGATCCAGTCTTTCAGATTTTCATTCTCTGCTGAGATAAAAATCTCCACAATCTTTAAAGCGGGAACTCAAGAGGAATGGAGTTCACCGGGTATGTTGGGGACAAAATGCGGAGAAGCACATGGGAACATTTTTGTCTTTTTTAGTGTCCTGGGAAAAGAAGTTTGCTTAAAATTGCAAATTTCGACTCCGGTGTACACTCCCAGGTCTAGCTGAATTTGTCTGGTAGTATTGAGATCACGATAGTGGGTGGGAGGAAGCATTTGAGAACTAGGGGAAATTTGCATATTTCATCATTACTACACTGCACCCTAACTGTGCTTGATACAATTGATGTAGGGACTGTTATAAGATTTGGAAGAGCCCACATTAAAATGATTAAAATAAAAAATGTAAATTTCTACCTTATTTTGTAAATTTCTTTCTTATTTTAGGTACTTTTCTATCTATATACATATAGATAGAATTACTAGTGTCCTGGGTTTGTTTCTCTAGAGAACACTGTCCAATCCAAGTGGTACCAGGAGAGCTTCTAGAAAAACAAAATCATAAATATTGCTTTCTTAAATTGGCTCTTCAGTCTGATTAGTCTTAACAGCACCAATCATGCTATTTCTACATGTAAAGATATGGATAATTCTGTCACTTTTACTAATTCATGGGGTGAAATAGCAAAGCTAATATCTAAAATAGCACCATGGTACATGAGGTACTGGGTAGAGGAGCGGCTCTGGTTGATCGTGTTTGATATTTTTTAGCAGTGTTGTTAAGATGGAAGCTGGTCGATTTGTCCTCCTTACAATGGAAAGTGTGATGAAAGAGCAGGAGGGTCTCAGAGCCTCAGAAGCACACCTCAGGTGCCAACTTAGAGACTTAAAAACATCTGCCTGTGCTCCAAGGGGAACCTTCTCATGTCGACTCATAGAGTCGACATTGCTGAGAACCACGTCCAGAGTCTCATGGTGTGAGTGGCTGAATTACGACATCAGCAACATAGTAGCTCTAGAGCAGTGTTTGATACCAAAGTGAGGGGATTGATGGGAAAGACATAAGATCCTGAAACTTGGGATGGGAGCCTATGGGTTGATGACCCAGATGGGAAGGATATTGAGGCCCTAGAAATAACTGAACCAGTCCAGTCAACAGATCCACCCCTCCCAGCTGAAGGTATTTATCCGCCATCAATGAAACAAGCCACACTTGAGCAGATTAATCCCACTATTCAATGTGAAGTGCCAGGTAGGACTACATCTGTAGCATTGCTTGAGGGAGGTGCCTTATAAGATATTGCTGAGAACACCCAAGAAATTCCCTCACCACCCATTATTTCCTCTAGAACAGCAACTAAAATTAAGGTTCAGAAAGCTCCTGCAGGTGAGGTTGAGAAGAATCTCAAGAAGAAGCATGCTCCACTCATGAAGAGCTGCTGGAGCTTTCCCCCAAAGCTTATGGGACACCCCTGGGAATGGTTGCTAAGGGTGTGGGATACTAGTGCAAGAAATGTAGTATTAGATCAGTGTGAGTTTCTGGATATGGGACCCCTAAGCACAGATTCTTCTTTCAATGTCTCAGCAAGAGAGACTTACAGAGAATCTAAGTCCTTATTTGGCTGCTTCACTGTAACATGGAGTGCAAGATGGCCTAGATTAGACCAACGTGAGGTGCCTGACCTACCCTGGTGCACTGGAGAAGAAGGCATCCAAAAGCCGAGGGAAATTGGTATGTTGGAATGGATCTATCAGGACACTCCCATATACTCCAAGAGGGGGTATCCTGAGGACATACCCTTCACCACGACCAGAAGGAAGAGGTTTGTGATATGGTCTCGAGCATCTCTGAAGACTCCTGTGATTGCTATTTTATGTATACCAAGATTAACAGTGGGGACTTCCCTAAGTGAACTCTGACATTTACCAACAATAGGTATGATTGGACCCCATGGTGATAGAGGGCAGGTGTCAGCATGGAATCAACAGAGAAAGGGTGGACATAGTTATAATAGACAGTAAGGTTTTCAGAGTAATGAAAGCAACCTGTCTTATGTGGACTTATGGTATTGGCTACTTAGTCACAGTATCCCTAGGAGTGAAAAACATGGGAGACTTACTAAATATTTACACGATCTATACAGGCAGAAGAATCCTACATCAGGTGAACAGAAGAATAGACAGGCAAAATCACTCAATCAATTCCCAGACCTGAGCCAGGTCCCTTTGAAGGAGGACCCTGCTACATCACTGAAGGTTTTTACGGTTAGTTTTTCTTCTAGCCATGAACTGTATCAATATGCAGTCAATTCTGCAATGCTTGCTAAAAACCACGGGCATATTTTAGTTTGTCTAAAATTCAACTTGCAAGGAGGCAAAATTAGAAATTATTTTTCATTAACATTATTGTGGACTTGGAACTGATTCACTCTGCAGTAAAAATAGATTTTTTAAAAATTCATAATCTCATGGCTTACCTTGTGAACAACTAGTTTTACTTTAAAAATACTATTCTGTTTTTCTTAAATTTATTAAATAATGCTTTTAAGAATCACAGAGTGTGGCTACTATCTAGTCCAGAAAGGATGCTCATAAGTATATAGTAAATGAATGAAATAAATTAATCTTGGAGAAATGCATCATAAACCATTTTGAGTAAATAGATAGGATAACTTGAGCCATGGAATTTATGAATATCAACAAGTGACGAAGACACAACATCTTAAGACACAACACAATAATTATGGAAGATTAATATGATTTTGTTATAATTTATGGAAATAAATTCATCATTGCTTTAAGGGAGAAGAAACAGCAAAGTTTCTAGAATGAAAAATTACTATATATCTTTCCTCTACTTACTAGATTTAAGATTTATTAAGTGTAGTGTGTTTCTATATGATTTCTATTTTATATACATGCACAAATATAGTATGTATACAAATCAAAACCCTTGAAGCAGTTGAACTGGTGCATATGTTTTTCTTGGTTACAAGGTTTACAGAAACAGATCACCAAATCTTTCTTCCACGCACCATTGGGTGGGTGTGACTCACTAACCAGATGTTTAATACTTGAAAGCAAACAGCTGTGCTACTCAGACAACTAGTGTGTATGCAGGCATTTCAAAAAAGTTTGTAGATAAATGGATCAGAAAGATTTTCTCTTGAGCTCTGTGAAACTCTCAAGCACGTATGCGCACCAGCATGCACAGACACACTTACTTACATTGAAGTTGTCTGCCCCCAATCAGAAAACCAACGTACTTTTAGTGCTGATCATATTATGAAGCTGAAGTCGATTAATGACCCTGGATGAGATAAGACAGCATTGTTGATTTTATTTTGTCAGTTGGCTTTCAACAAAACTGTGTTCTGTCTGTTTCAATCAAATCCCCGAGTCTCCTTATTTCAACAATTTAAATAACTTTTTTCACAAAAAACCCAACATTTAATAAATTATTCTAAGATACTCAGGGTTTTGTGGTACTATCTAAATGGGGCATTTGGGAAGGAAGAAAATGAAACAAATGTATTCAGGTCTTTCTTTTTCTCTTCACCACCAGGAAGTCCAGATGAAAAAAATGGAAAAGGCAAAGCAACAACATTTAAAAGTAAAATAGAAATTTAATCCAAACTATTCAAGTTCACAGCAATATTAATTCTTAAAAGATATCAAATCTAAATAAGAAGCTTATTTTGTTAAGACTCATAGCACCCTGTAGGACTTCACTTAAGGCTACTACCTCTCTCATCTCAGATGTTGTTACTATATGTCATAACTGCTCTTTACACTTACTGTGTTTGTCAACTTGATAAAATCTAGGTTGCTAATATGTACAGACTTGAGTCTTCTGTACCTTGCTCCTCATTTTAGTTTTGTCATCTATATAATTAAATCATCTCAGTGAAAATTATACTGAGGAAGTGTGGGAACAAAATATGAAAGAAGGGTTAATAAAGTTCTTTGCCTAGGAAAAAGAAACCAAAATGGGTCCATTTCAAGTAAGCAATCTAGGTCAGGCTATCGTCTAACAGTTAGCCCTCCAAAGTTTACTGGAGTGAGGAAAGACCCTTTGGAGAGCTTTGCCTTCTTTCTCATGTTCTGCTGCTGCCATCTTCAAATCATTAGTCTTTTTGAAAGAAAGGGGCCCACATTTTGCTTTTTCTCTGGGCCCTGAAATCATGTATCTGTCCATGGTTGCTTGATATAAGCATATTTTTGTTTTATTTTTGCCTTGTGTCAACTATAATTACCTCAAATGATACAGTTGTTAACTTTTTGTCTTGTTGTGCTAAAATATGACCATGTATGAGCATGAAGATCTTTTACCTATGGAGCAGGTGTGTCAGTTACAGAACTTCAGAAAAAGAGAACCAGTAGATTATTTATTTATTGCCCTTTGGGTAATCTCAGTACCACAATTGTCCTTGAATTGCTAAGTATACTAATTTCTTCGTTGCCCATTTCATTGTGGAAGAACATATTCATGTTCTCTAAAGAGATTTATTTTAAGTAATTAACTCATGCAAAATTAATGACTGACTGATGACTGCAACATTTGTAAGACAAGTCATCAACAGCCTAACATCTCAAGAAGAATTTCTATCTAATAGTGTTGAGTAAGAATTTCATCTTTAGGAAACCTCTTGCTCTAAAACCTTCTACTGGGTGTATGAAGCCTATCCACATTAACAAAGGAAATTGCTTAAATTCAACTAATGCAAATATTGTAACTACCCTCACAGTAACATCTTGATTAGTGTTGAAGCAAAAATTCAGGGCTATGGCCTATCTAAGTGGAGATATAAAAGTAGGCACTGCAGTAGTTAGGAAATTATTTAAATGAAAATTTAGCAGTTAAAATTATCTTTAGTCTGACTATAAAAACTGTTCTTACTTGAGCTTTAGACAGAGATTACACAGCATAATTACAACAGATATGTGTTAAAAGATTCTTTGTCGCTTTTATTTGAGTGTAACATAGGATAGCTGATTTGTAAGTAACTTTAGGGTAAGTTTGAAGTTCATTTCAACATTGTTCCTCAACTAAACTCACATTGTTAGCAGTCCCAGAACAATTGTGGCACTATTAACATAAAATAAAACAAAAATCCCACACTCAAATCCACTAACATCAGGTCAATTCTGACTGATCGTGACCCCATAGGACCGAGTAGAAGTGGTCTCCAAGATTTCTGAGGCTAAAAATCTTCATGAGAGCAGACAGCGTCATCATTCTTCTGCACTGGTAACAGAATAGAAATTTAAGGAAAATTAGTCTGAAGCTTTCTACCTTCATACACATGTGCATTGCACTGGATGAGAGTGTGCAAAAGAAAGTTATTGTAGTTCTGAAACTAAGAGTGAAAACAGTAGTTCAATCAATTAAAAAAAACTACATCTTTGGTTTATTGATGTTGGATGAAAGTTAGTGCTTAAAGTGAAATTAGGATTCCACTCTGCACTATAAACTTAATAACTGTGTGGTTATTAAATCATCTTAGTCTACCTACTAATTATGTAATCTTACAGTCTGCTTATTAAATGCAATTACTGGGGTAAAATTAATGGACATATAAGCTTACTCCTAAATTATGAAGTTAAGGTAGCATACATTTTTAAAACACTGTACATTTTTTCCTCTCTCATTTCAGACAGAAACCTGCTGACACAATAGTTAAAGAAACTCAGGAACTAACTTAAAGGTCAGAGGTTCAAAGCCATAAGATGCTCCACAAAAAGAAAACAATTATCTCACTGCCATCAAGTCAATGGTGACTCACAGCAAACTCCCGGTGGGTTTCTGAGACAATAACTGCGTATGGGCGTAGAAACACCAAGCTTTCTCCTAAAAGCTGCTGTGGTTTCTAACTGCCAACCATGCAGATGGTAGCCCAATGCATAACCAGAACTCCACGAGGGCTCATACAGAGCCACTCTGCTCTGTTCTGCAGGGTCTCTATAAATTCCCATCTGCTTGCTGGCGATGAGCTTGACTTTTCTGTTTGTTTGTATCATTTCAGATCTCTGCCTGGGTCTTCATTTTCAGATCAGGACAACCATGCATGGCTGTATGTTCTGGCTATTGATACCATGAATAATTTAACTATATTTCAGCCATATGACTATGCAATTTCTGTACATCTTTGTACACCATGGTGACCTGAATTTGGGGGTCTCCCTCAGTAGGATGATCTTTCTTTGTCTTTCCATCTCACTAAGGGTACTTCCTCTTTAGCCCTGGCAATCCCCTTAACCTAGTACAATATCCTTTTCCAGGAATTGACTGCTCCTGAGAGCCCATCTAAAGTACTTAAGACCATGTCTCACCATGCTTCATTCTAAGCAATATTCTGGTTGTATATCCTTCAAGACAGCTGGGTTTTTTCTTTGGCAGTACTTGGTAATAATAATACTTTTCATCCATACTATAATTCAAAAGCATGTATTTTCTTTTTTTTAATTTGTTGTCAGCTTTCATATACTTACAAGGCAAAAGAAAATAAAATTGCTTGAAGCAGGTTTACAAAGTCATCAAAGTGACATGTCTTAGCAGATTTATCCCATGCAAAAGGCCATTTGATTGCTTGATTGATGCTTCCATGAGAAGTGATCTTGAATACAAGCAAAATGAAATCTTTTACCACTTTCAAATTCTCTTTTTTTAATGTTACTATATACTAATCTCATTGTGAGGATTTTCATTTTCTGTACATTGAGCTGAAATACATACTGTCTGTCTTTCATCTGCAGTGACAAGTCCTTCAACTCCCCCTTGCACTCAGCAAATAAAGTTGTGCCATTTCCTGTTGATGGCATCAGTTATCATGCATCAAAGAACAAAACACTATAGCATTGTGAAAGTGGAGGAGTGCAGAGTGGGGACCCAAACCCTATCTGTAGATAACTGGACATCCCTTTATTGAAGGATCTAGGGAAGGAAAAGAGCCAGTCAAGAGAAACACACAACTTTCCTCTAGTTCTATAATGCTTCCTCCCCACATTAGCATGCTCCCAAGTCTTAAATTTCTGGCTAGATCAGAGAATGTACACTGATGCAGATAGGAACTGGAAACACAAGGACTCCAGATGAACCCCCTCAGGACCAGTGGTAAAAGTGGAAATGCTGGGAGGGCAGAGAGAAGGTGGGAGAGAAAGGGGGAATGAATTATAAGGATCTACGTCTAACCCCCTCCCTAGGGAACAGGCAATAAAAAAGTGGATGAAGGGCGATGTCAAACAGTGTAAGACATAACAAAATAATAATGATTTATAAATTAAGAAATATTTCTGAGGGGTGGGGAGGGAGGAGGAAAATGAGGAGCTGATAGCAAGGGCTCAAGTATTCTCAAATGTTTTGAGAATGATGATGGGAACAAATGTGCAAATATGCTTGACACAATAGATGGATGGATTATGATAAGAACTGTATGAACCCCCAATAGAATAACTTTAAAATATTGGGGGAAAAGGCTCCAATAGAAAACAAATGTTTTGAGAATGATGATGGAACAAATGTACAAATTTGTTTTCCACAATGGATTGATGGATTGTGATGAGTTGTATGGGGCCACAATAAAATGATTTTTTAAAAAAACTGGGGCCATTTGCTTCTAAGAGGTTGTTAATGAGCCATTCTCTTATCCTGATGTAATGTTCTTCTTAATATATAGTACAGCTTCTCAGATTATTGGCTCAGCAAACAGTTTGATGATGGTAAGAGGATACAATTCTAATGTACACTTTTCCTGATTTTAAGCCATAGAGTAGCCCAATGATCTGGTTGAATGACTGCTTATTGGTCTGTGTACAGGTTCTGAATAAGCACAATTAACTGTCCTAAAATTTTTATTCTTGGAAATGTTATCCATCGATTTTTATAGTCCACACAGGTGAATGTCTTTATGTAGTCAATGAAGTACAAGTAAGTGTCTTTTTAAATACTCTGCATTAGTCAAGCTTCTGACAACATCAGTGTTATTCTTTATTATATAGCTGCTTCTAAATCTGACTGGAACATCTTGTTGATGTATTACAACATCTGTTTTTGAATTATTTCAACCAAAATTTTACAAACTTGCATTATTAATAAGTAGTGGACTTATTAATAAGCACATTGGACTGCTGAAATCACCCACAACTTGGGGAAAGACTGGGCATTCTATTCCAACAAAGAGTTACAGTCTAAAAAACCCACTGGGGATCACAATGCATCAGAATTGACTTGATGACAGTGAAAGTGAGTGAGTGCTATTAATGTTCAATAATTGTCACAATCCATCAGGCTGCCTTTCATTGCAATAGATCCAAATGTAAATATTTCCCAATTGGTTGGTCAGGTAGTCCTCCACCAAATTTTGTAACATAGACAAATGAATATTTCTAGCTGTGCAACCATTATTTTCAAATATTTTAGTCTGTTTTGCTTTTCACCAATCAATGCTTTAAGTGCAGCTTAAAATTATTTGTTCAATATAATCAATACATAATCAGATGTTACCCCTTGAAATGGTTGTATGCTGTCCAGATATTTGTGGTTCAATAATTGTGTATCCTTCCTATCTTCTTTCCATGTTTCCTGAATCATTCAATATTTTGCCTATAGAGATTTCAGGACCTGATTTTTTTCTTCAGTTCTTTTAGTTTGCAATATGCAAAGCCTGGTCTTGCGTATGTACACATACCATTACTGTACTCTATGTGTTTTCTAAACTGTCTTTTGGAAGTTTCTTTTCTGTTCTTTTGCTGCATCATTTGCTTTGTAATGCTGCATTCAAGACCAAGTTTAAGAGTCTCTTCTGAGGGGCTGAGCCCCGGTGGCGTAGTGGTTGTGTATGGGACTGCGGCCCACTGGGATGGAGGTTCAATTCCAGCAGTGGGGCTGGGCCTCCTACTCCCACCACCAGAGAGCAAAAAAAAACCCAACAATAAATAAATAAATAAATTAGCTAGAAGAGGCTGAGCCCTGGTGGCATAGGGGTTGTGCGCGGGACTGTGGCCCACTGCGATGGAGGTTCGATTCCAGCTCCATGGAGCAAAGGCTGGCCCTCCTACTCCCACCACCTGAGGGCAGTGATGCCCCCCCCCAAAAAAAAAGCAAAAAGAAAACAAGAGTCTCTTCTGACTCCCTTTTGATCTTTTCTTTCTTTCTTAACTTTTTAATAAGCTTTCTATATCCTCAAGTATGATGTTCTTGATGTTGTCCTGTTAGCTCAATAAGTCTTCAGGTCATGAGCATTCAACATGGCAGATATGTTACTGAAATGTTCTCTAAGTTCAGTGGGATGTACCAATGCTTTATTGAGGATTTAATGGAGTGGTATTAATTATTTTAATCATCAATATAAACTTGCATATGAGGAATTAAGGGTCTCTTCCACAGTCAACCTTGGGTCTCATTTTGACTTATGAACTAAGGAGAGACAAACTTATGGGACCTAATGCATGGCATATGTACACCATCAAATACCAAAAAATTATGTATTATAGCCCATATTGATACTAGACATAAATTCATTTTCTCAACATCATTTTAAAATATCTATCATTGGCTAAACTAATGATCCTATCTATGTATAGTGGTTATGCATTGAGCCGCTAACTAAAAAGAAGGAAGTGGTGTCCACTTCTGAAAAATTAGCCATAGGAAACTGAATAACAGGAGAACTTTGTCTGAAAATGTGCCAAAAGGCAGTCCTTTGCAGCAAGGTTAGCAGTTCAAAACCACCAATCATTCCACAGGAAAAAGATAGGACTTTCTTTTCCCTTCAAGAGTTAGAGTCTCAGAAACTCACAGGGGTAGTTATACCTTGTTCAATAAGGTTGCAGTAAGTCAGAATTGACCCAATAGCTGTGTCAGTAATAGCCCTGGAGGAGGATTGGTAATGTTCTTTAACATAAAATGACAATGATGCATTTAAGGTGAACCAGAGATAAATATAAATATAAAAGCAATTTGTTCTTATGAAGTGGCCCTGCTTGATACTCACCCTTTTGGAGAGATCACTGAAGAAATAGATGAGATAGCAAAGTGTGGTAAAGAGACCGGATGGCGCTCAGCTATCAGAGTGAAACAAAAATCTTAAGGGATTGTCTGAAAGGAAGCAGCCATCTAAGTAAAGTGTACACTAAGACCACATGGAATAAGCATACAAATCAGTATGACCCAAGGGCTGGAAATAATAAAATTCACATCTGAAGGATGAGATAGTATCAGAGCTTAAACTGTGATCACATGACTTAGAGAAACATATGGATGACTGAAAAGGCCCACATCCATGTGAGTTCCTACCTATACCAAGTCTTTGGAACAACCTTTCTTATCATAGTTAGGAGATATGAACTTCCTTGTTATCAGACAATGAGCATTACAAAGTCAATTATGTCATAAGTAGCTGAGTTATCAATTCCAGCTCCACAGGAGCAAAGGCTGGGCCTCCTATGCCCACCACCAGAGGGCAATGATACCTAAAAATAAATAAATAATAAATAAGTAGCTGAGTCAAAATATAATGTAATATAAAATAAAATACAAATTTCTTATCACTTCTCTCCCTTTTAGCCCATTTAAAGTTATTTCAGATTGTGCATAGATATATGATGATAGATAGATAGATAGATAGATAGATAGATAGTTAGTTTAAAGGGGAAGGGAAAAACTCATGGATTAAGCCTCCGGTAAATCACCTTTGATAATTCAAGGATATGAATAGTTTTGTTAACATTCAGAATACATTGAAAAGTGGAGTATTGCAGGTCCAATTAGGTTAGAATTTAACAATTTGTCATTTGATCTCCTTTTTGATACATTTTACGTTTGTTATATTTTTTAAAATTTGTCTTGGTTTCCTTTTAATTGAGGTGTTTAATCTGTTTTACTGTTATTGTTATTGTATTTTTAAAGTGTTTTATGCATATGAAAACCAGGATAGCTAAATCAATAGACAGTAAATATATTAAGGGCCCCTACGGGGCGTGGCAAGAGAATTTGTAGGAAAAAGTTACGGAAAGTTATGAGAAAAAGCAGATGTTTGAGAAAGCCTTGTGCTGGTGATTCTACAACTTTTGATATGATTAAACTATTTAATTGTGCTACATGTTAATTAGATCCCAATAAAGTTGCTTTTAAAAAGTAAATGAGATGTATACTAGACCCGATGTGGTTTTCAGGGTGTATCACAGAGGTGTTATATCATTGGGAGGTCACCTCTTGTAGTTATGTTATATGTTTTTCTGTTTTGTGGTTTATGAACCTGAAGATTGATGAACCTGTAGGGAAAGAGTATAATAAGCATTTCAGGAGCCGGGCACTGGGAAGATAAATGGAGACAATGTTAAAGAGCCCAGGAAGAAAAAGAATATTTCAAAACTGATCGTGGCAGTAATTATATGATTCTGCTTGATGTATTCAAATTATAAAGTGATATCTGTATTTGTTTCCCAATAATAATAAATTAAAAAGTAAATGTAAATATACTAAAAGAGTCACTTAAAGTATACTAAGATTAGGCGAAAAGAAACTAGCTGATTTAGGTATTCCACAAATTAGACAGTTCTTTGCATCAAAAAGTATCAAATAACAGTATGTAAAGAACCTACTGACTGGGAAAAATATTGATAAAGTCATATTAGAGAAGAAACTGGTTTCTAAATTTTATAACAGTCTTTACATCCTCAGCAAGAAAGAGTCAAATAATCCAATGAAATATGACTGGAAGTATGAATTGACCCTTCACCAAAGAATACAATCAGATAAATAAATACTAGGGATCATCAGCCACTAGAGAGAAAACAATCAATACAGAAATTAGATATCATCTAACTCTAGCATTAATGGTAATATTCAATGATGAGAATAGCAACACATTTAAATAAAAAATTTAGGCAAAACTCTCAAGAACTGCTATGGACACCGAAAATGATGCAATCTTATGGAAAAGGGTATGGGCCCTCCTTAAATAGTTAGAAACAGAACTACTACATGATTCAGCAATCCCTCAGTTTGGTAAAAAGCCTCAAAAAAATAAGAGTTAAGACACATATAGATGTACACACACTCATATTCATCACATAACTAATCACAACAACAAAAAGATGGAAATGACTTAAATGCCCATTAATGGAAGTATGAAAAAAATACACTACCATTTCATCTGTGCACACAATGTAATGCTGGGGAGGATTAAAGAATCTGTATAAAACCTCATAATATAGATGAATCTAAAGGATATAAAGGGGGGGTCTGAAATAGATAGTTACAAAAGGATAAATATTGTATTAGACCATTATTTTAAAATATCTAGAATTTTTCATGCTAAAAGGAACATTATATTATAGTTACCAAGAGTTGCAAGGAACGCAATAGTATATAACTAACTGATGTGTAAATACATATCACATATATGAAAAAGAAGGCAATATTCAATGAGAATAAGGCCAGAGGAAAAAATGAACAAGGCAGGGGAGGATAATGAAGAAGTGTAAAAGAGTTAATGACTAAAAGAAAGAGCTAATGACTACAGAGATAAAAGTCGTTACAATCGTAATTCTGCAATGACAGTGATCTATCTTTTGTTGAATGGGTATGGGAGGAAAAGTGTAAGTATATCCAAAATACATATATGTTTGTCATAAGATATTTGTATGTGGATATGCTGCCAACTTATCCAGGAGTGTGGTGGAGCTTGAAAGGGAAACATGTATGAAAACTTGTGAGACATAACCAAACACTTTAGGAGAGTGATTCACAGGGTCGGAGGAGTCAAAACTCCATGGACTCAGAAGACACCAAGGTTAATTGGCCTAATACAGACCATAGAAACAGTATTGTATATCCTACATTGGTGGGCCATGACTGGGATCTTAAGTTATTTGAGTAAGTAGCTTATCATCTAAGGTGCAACCATTGGCCTCTCTTTATCTAAAGAAGTTGGACGAAAATTGAAAGATGGTTGAAAACTATTATCCTGATGGACTAATGGACCAGGTTAATATCAGCCTCAATGACTCTGAAAATAGAAAAACTCAAAGGTGCAAAACTGCCATGGCCGACTTCTCTGTCAGGGATCACATAAGAAGGTCCTAAACAGAATAGGAGGAAAATGTAAAACTTAAAAGGAAAAGATGACTAAAACCACCAGATTTACTGGTTGGAGATTGGTGGAGAACCTGAGGCAATGTCCTTTTGTTACCCCTCAGGTTGAAACTGCACTTACTCCTGAGTCTCAACTTTCATTCAAACAAGAGTCAGATCTATAAAGGGAACAATAACACTAAAGAGTTATGCACACCTTAGAAAACTACTGGCCATCAAAAGGGCAGCACTTAACCAAGGACAAAGTTCATGAGAATTAAGAAGGAAGGAGAAATGAAAAGGAGAAACATAGGAAGTAAATGTGGTAAGTGGTTGTTGAGAGTGCAATCAGTGATGGAAGAAAAAATGTGTATGAATTATTGAATGAAAAGCTGTTTGCTCTGCAAACTTGCTCCCAATTAACTATAGAAAGTTCTTTTAAATTATTGATGTTAAGATCAGAGAGGAAGATGTAAAGAATTTTCAAAGGAAATAGATTCCAGAAAGAGGCAAATTCTGTCTTGGTACGCAAAGATTGGTAGCTGCTTCCTTCCTGATGGGATTTGTGGGTATGGCTGTATGAGAAGTGAAAGATTCTTACTTCCAAAGATTGAATAACTTGATGAAGACAAGACAGTAAGAGCAAATTTTTTCCTTCATTTGCTTAAGTTTTTTATTTGGAAATTATTTCAAAATTATTTTACTACAAAAATTAAAAATGACATAAAACAAATTCCCCCACAATATCTTTAGCAATATTTTGCCACATCATTTGCTCTTTTTGAATAATTTTAGAGATTATATATTTCATAGCTATTTGTTCTAAATAGTTAAATGTGTTTATCTTAAAAGCAGGAATATTCTCTGATGTAACCACTTCATGGTTACCAAATCATAATTTTATATTGGTATAATGCTTTCACTCCTCCTCTGTTTGGATTGCTGCATAGATTAGATCATATCTTTTCAGACTATCAGAAATACAAGTTATGTTAATTTTACCCTCCCAATTCATTCCCTGGCTTTTATTTCATAATTATTGTTTCTTCCTTTTGAAATTATATAAGCAGTTAATGGAGTAAAATTGAAATAAAGTTAAAATAGATAATGGAAATAAAAAATTAAAATACAAAAATATCCGCATTCTCATCTAAGTGCTATGTTTTACATCCATGCATAAATCTTGCCTAGAACGATCATTGTGTAAATAGCATCAGAGTCATAATTTTTCCAATTCATGAAATCCATTTACCAACCAACTCTTGTAGTTCCCCTCTAAGAAGGCCCCTTCCTATTTTACACATGCATTTATTTATTTATATATAATCAGAATGAGCTAATGGATTACTATTTTCAATGCTTTATAACTGATTTGTGTCTGTGTGTGCACATGTGTGCATGCACGGGCTAAATGCGTTACAAGTTTAGGCAACGAGAGTAGCAAGGCTAGCAAATCACGTGGAAAACTGTGAGCATTTCAGAGACAGGGTTCATTCTTACCTGATAATCATCTTCCAAAAACTTTGCTAAATGTGCAGAGGTTGACCAGTGGGTACCAGATGGTCAGACAAAAAAAGATGAGCCAAATTTGAACAATATCACTGTTATGTTCCCAAAGAGTAAACAAAAGATCAACAGCAATAATAACTAATATTATTGTAAAACAGAGATGAGCCAAGTGTTACAATTAGCAGTCCCAGTTATGAAGGTAACTGTAATTTCAGATATAATAAATAAACTAGAAAAAAGATAGGCAAGATAGATGTAAAGAATATAGCAAAAACTAAAACAGAATGGCAAATCTTCACATAAAAGAAACATTGAACATGTGATTCTTCAGAATCATTCAATGGGAAGGAAAGCATATTTGATATAGCAGAATATTACAACATTGAAACTCACAAACAACTCAACAAAAATTATGTGAACTCTAGAGAGAATAAAAACTGTAAAATCAAAAAAAGGGTGATAGAAATTAATCAGTCTACCATATAAAATCAAAATCAAAGAAGAGAGAGGCACTTGAAATATTTGAAAGATGTTAACTTTCACAAATTGATGAAATACAGCAATCTACAATTTCAAGAAGTTCACTGAATGCCATAAAGGAAAAACACTGCCACCAGCAAATACAACAAATATGCCCAGGCACCCATGTATATTATATTCAAGTACCTGAAATCCAAAAAGAAAAGCTAAATCTGGAAGGCAGCCTTGAGGGGTTCTGTGGAACAAATCATCAGTACAAGTCAGGGAAACAAAAAGCTAGAAAGACAGCTGACATGTCATTAGATTCAATTAAAAATGGAGAAATCTAGTGAAAACAGGGGAGGGGAGGGGTGTGTGGGTGGGGTGAGGCAGATATTTTGAGAACCTGAAAGCAAAACAAGAGAAAAAATAAACATAACATTCTACATATAAAAAGTTTCTTTTTTTCAGGATGTAAATTGATGATTAATAAATTAAAGAACTATTCAAGTCACCAGTTACAATAGCAACATATTCAATGGTCTAAATATTGAACCATGTAAAGCATCAAAAGTACCATGCCATAAAGAACTAGTCAACATTCATACTTTTGAAGATGCAGCATATGATCAAGAACTAATAGTATTAAGGGAAGATTTTCAAATGGCATTGGAGGCATTAACAAACAAACAACAGGGCTCCTCAAATAAACAACATTAATTGAACTGTTTCTACAAAGTGATGCTTTGGAAGACAACTACCTGGCCAACCAGCTAGAAGAGATTCATATCTGTGCTCATTCCAAAGAAAGGTGACTCAGTAGAACACAGAAGTAATTGAACAATATTACTACTATAACACAATTAAACTATGGCTTAGGATAATCCACAAAACAGTTGTAGCATTGGAAGTGAGTTTACCAGAAATTCAAGCCCAAAACAGACATCATCATACAAGGGATATTACTGCTGAAATCAGATGGATCTTGACAGAACAATGATATTAGGAAGGTATTGACTAAGCAAAGGCATTTGAATATGTGAAACAAAACAACCTATGAATAACATTGTGAAGAATGAGAATTCCTGAACATTTCATTGTACTCTTGCAGAATTGTATGTAGGTCACTGTATATAGTGTATGTACAAGATTCCTTCAATTTTTTTGTTTGCATGTCTTAATTTTTATCCAATGATTTTATTGGAGGCTCTTATAGCTCTTATAACATTCAATTCATCATTTGTATCAAGCATAATTGTATACATATTGCCAATTCATTTCCAAATATTTTTTCTTCAGCCCTTGGTATAAGCTCTTTCGCTCACTTTTCGAAGAATCATTTTATTGGCGGCTCATACAATTCCCATCTCTATCCATACACACATCAATTGTATGCAGGTCACATTTGCACACTTGTTGCCATCATTGCTCTCAAAGCATCCTCCCTCCACTTAGGCCCCCAGTACAGCTTCCTAAATTTCCTTTCCTCCCGGCCAAGGAACCATTGATAATTTGCAATTTATTATTACTTTTTCATATTGTACACTGTCCAATGTGTCCCTTCACTCACTTGCCTGTTTTCCATGCCCCAGAGAGGAGGTTATATGTAGATCCCTGAAATTGGTTCCCCCTTTCTATTCCACCATCTCTCCACCCTCTCAGATTCACCACTCTCACCACTAGTCCTGAGTCTATTCCCCATGATTCTGAATCTTATGTACATCCCTGGTCTAGCTGGATTTGTCTGGTAGAATTGGGATCATCAATTTTTTGCTTATTTTATTTCTTTTAAAAATAATCATGATCATTCTCAGACACAAACAAAACACTTGTTAAATTAATTTTTAAATATTGTTTTTGCTGAGCCCTGGTGGCATAGTGGTTGAGTGCGGGACTGTGGCCCACTGGCTTGGCGGTTCAAATCCAGCAACAGCTCTCCAGGAGCAAGGCTAGGCCTCCCACTCCCACCAGAAGGTAGTGATGCCAAATACACACACACACACACACACACACACATATATTCTTTTGTAGATTTAAATATCTAAGAACATCAGTAACATTCATAATAAATTATTCAAACCGACAGCCATTTAACTCAATTTCAACTCATAGCAAGATCAGCAGGACAAACACAATACAGTGAGGAGATTGTCTACTCCAATAAATATTTACATTCTTGCAAACCTGTTTAGGAATGCTATGGGAAGAGTTTTCTTTTATAGTGAAGTTGAAACAGAAAATTTCCAAACAAGGCAAACCTGAAAGAACTTTTTGCCAGAAGACAAACCCTAAATAAACCACCGCTACTTAGTGATATGGGACACTCTGGTTGCATAGTGTTATAACTTGGTTTACACAATGTCAGCAGTTTGAAACCATCCTCGGCTCTGTAGTAGAAAGAACAGACTTTATACTCCTTTGGAGAATCCTATTCTCAGAAACTCACGGGGCAGATTCATTCGGCCCCATGGAATCTCTAGGACATGCGTCAACTCGGTGGCAGTGAGTTTCTTAGCGAAGCAAACAGTTTATGCTTGCCTGCATATTAAAAAGTTGGCACTTTGAACCCATTTAGGGTTACTACTGAAGAACCAAACTGGTTACCTCTTTCTGCTAATATTACATGCATGAAAATTCCAAGGAGAAGTCATACTTTGTAATAAAGGGTCTCCATAAGATGAAATTGACCAATGGCAGACGGCAGCAATAGCAGCACGCAAATTGAGATGTACCTAACATTTAAGATAACCATAGTCCCTTTAGTGATACATTCTAAATTCTAGCCTCTAAGCATGTGGTGGTGACTTAGCGGTTACACATTGGCATGTGATCCGCATGGTTGACAGATCAAAACCACCAACAGTTCGGAAGGAGAAAGACTGGACTTCCTTAAATAGTCAGAGTCTGGGAAACTCACAGTGGGTCACTATGAGGTAGAATTGTATAAACGATGACAGTAAGTAAATATATATATATATATATATATATATATATATATATATATATTCATGAAACCAGTCCTGGCATCAAAGAACAAAAAAATCCTATCACTGTGAGTGAGGGGACTGCAGATTGGTGACCGAAAGCCCATCTGTAGACAATTGGACATGCCCTTATTGAAGGGATGCAGGGAGGAGACAAGTCAGTAGGGGTGTAACATAGCAATGATAAAACATGCAGCATTCTTTTGGTTCTTTAATGTTCCCCCCTCCCCCACTATCATGATCATAATTCTATCTTATAAATCTGGGTAGGCCAGATCCCTGAAGGGATCATGTACAGAGAATGTACACTGGTACAGATAAGAACTGGAAGCACACGTAATCAAGGACAGGTGTACCCATCAGGACCAGTAATGAGAGTGGCGATCCTAGGAAGATAAGGGGAAGCTAGGATAGAAGAGCGGAACCTCTCACAAGGATCTACAAATAGACTTCTCCATGGGGGACAGACTACAGGAAAGTGGGGAGATTTCGGACAGAGGAAGACATAACAAAATAATATAATTTATAAGTTATCAAGGATTGGTGTGGGGTGGGGGTGTAAAGGGGAGGGGGGAAAGGAGGAGCTGAGACCAAAGTCTCAAGTAGAATGAAAATGTCTCGAGAATGATGATCACAACAAATGTACAAATGTGCATGACACAATGGATGGATGGTTATGAGAGTTGTATAAGCCCTAAATAAAATGATTTTTTAAAGAAAAGAAGAAGACACAAATCCTAGAAAACACCAGGTTTGCCAAAAGTAGGTCAGAGAAAAAGAGGAAGACCACTGAGTTCAAGTTGCATTGAAAGCATTTGCCAAAATGATTTTTAAAGGAGAAACAGAAGAAAAACTTCTGGAGAACACTATGCTTAACAAAAGTAAATCAGAGAAAAAGAGGAAGACCATAGAGTTAAAGCTGTACTGAAAGCATTCACCAAAAATGGGGTTCTCAAAATTTATGGAATGCCAACGAACTCCTTTACTCTACCAAGAATATTGGAAGTCAACATCATAGCCATAGACTGAAAAATTACATATTTATATTCATTTCAAATAGAAGTGACTCAGCAGAATGTCTACACTATACAACAATATCTTTAGTATTGCATGTAAGTAAAATTTTGGTAAAGATCATCCATACATACTTGGAAATGCAGTCAAGAGAGATCAGTCCATGGAAGGAATCACATGTGGTAAATTACTGAGGTAATGAAAAAAGGTGGGATTGATACAGTGGCTGCAAAAATGGGCTCAAATTTAAGAACAGAAATATTACCACAATCTGTACATACATCCATTGTATGTCAAGCAGATTTGTACATTTGTTTCCATCATCATACTCAAAACATCTGCTTTCTACTTGTCATTGATATTAGCTCCTCATTTTCCCCTCCCTCTCCTTCCCCTCTCCCTCATGAACCCTTGATAATTTATAAATCATTATCACTTATTCATATCTTACACTGTTTGATGTCTCCTTTTACCCACTTCCCTGTTGCCCATACCCCAGGGAGGAAGTTGTGTGTAGAAACTTAAAATTGGTTACCTCTTTCTACCCCACCTTCCCTTTACACCCGCCCCACCCCCCCGCCGATATAGCCACTTTCACCACTGGTCCTGAAGGGATCAACTGTTCTGGATTCCCTGTTGACAGTACCTATTTGTCCCAGTGTACATCCTCTGGTCTAACTGGATTTGTAAGGTAGAATTGGGATCAGAATGGTGGGGGTGGGTGGAGGAAGCATAAAAGAACTAGAAGAAGGTTGTATGTTTCATCATTGCTATACTGCATCCCGACTAAGTCATCTCTTCCCTATGATCCATCTGTAAGGGATTGTCCCTTTACTGACAGATGGGCTTTGGGTCCCCATTCTGTACTCTCCCTCACTTACAATGATATAAGTTTAGTTCTTTGATGCTTGATTCTTGATCCCTTCTACCCCTCATGATCACAAAGGCTAGAGTGCTTCTTTCATGTAGGTTTTGTTGCTTCTGAGCTAGATGGCCACTTGTTTCCCTTCAACTCTTTAAGATCCCAGAAGCTATATCTGTTTTTAACCAGGCACCATCAGCATTCTTTACCATATTTGCTCATGCACACATCTGTCTTCAGCAATCATATCAGTAAAGTGGGCACTCCATAATATGATTTTTTGTTCTATGATGCCTTATACTTGATCCCTTTTACCCCTCATGATCACACAGGATGGTGTGCTTCTTTCATGAGGGTTTTGTTGCTTCTGAGATAGATGGTCACTTGTTTATCTTTAAGACCCCAGACACTATGTCTTTTGATAGCTAGGCACCATACGCTTTCTTCACAACTTTTACTTATGCTTACATTTGTCTTCAGCAATTGTGTCAGAAAGGTGAGCCTCATGGAATACCAATTTAATAGAACAAAGTGTTCTTGGCATTGAGGAAGTACTTGAGTGGCGACTCATTGTTCATCTATTGCCTTAATTCTAATCCTAGAACTACATGGAAGTAGATTTATTTTCCCATCATGATATATAAATATATTTATATATGTACATGCCTCCATTCTCACCTCCATAAATGCTCTTTGCCTCTATTTCTTAAAAATGACTTTGAGAATGATGCAGGACGAAGAAGTGTTTCATTCTGTTGCACGTAACTTTGCTGTGAATTGGAACCAATTCTGTAGTCCCTAATAATAGTAATACATATATGATATATATACCTGATATACATGTATATCACACATTCACACATATAAACACCATTAAGGTGTACATGGTATGTACACAAAATGTATAGAAAAATAATTTGCAGCATAATATGCATGTTCAACCAACACATATTTTCACTGACTGCATTTCTTTCCATATCATTATTATTCATTTAACTTTAAGATGATTATTAAAGAGTTTTTCATAGAGAAGAGAGAACATGCTTAAAAAACTGTCTTCTCTGGTTGCCAAATATATTTGGTACACCATGGATATATGCAAAAATATTGTGATCTTAATGTTTGGAATTGACTAGTGATTTGTTACTTGTAACTCTATATAGCACTCAAAAAATGCAAACTTTGGGTGTTGTTGCTGTAATTGTTAATATTATTACTTTATAGAAAGGATAATTTTAGCTACAAAAAAGAAACAGACAGCAATTAAATAAAATGGGGTGAGTTAGCTATGATTGTGGGCTATAACCTTCCCAAGAGTTCCAAGCATTAGGGATATTAATAGATACAGAAAAAATTTCCCCCCAAAGGCATTAAGGCTTTTTCTGTGAATCTTTAAATCATTTCCAAGACTGTGATTTAGTAATTCTGTTTGTTAAAGGTGCTGCTGTTAAAAGTCACAGGAGTTCTGTGAAGTGTGAATCATTTTCCTCAAAAAGAGAGTGAAAATGAATCTTTTCCCTTTGCACTTCTAACCCATTATAACACTTGCTAGGTATGATGTCTATTAGAGGGGCTGGAAAGTTTACTTTTAGCACTGGCAGATAATTCTTGCCTCCAATGATTTGGATTCAGTCTATTATTAGGAAATTTTATATAAAATTTTAAATTAAAATTCTATATATTTGTACTTACAAGCATATTCGTATATTTTATATTGATATATAACATACATGAATGCAGATTTATGTATATTGTATTTGTTTGGGGTGAAAGTTTGTACAATTTAAGTTTCCATTAAAAATTTTCTACACAAATTGTTCAGTGACATTGGTTGCACTAAATGAAAAGTCTCATAATTTCATACTGTTTTTTTTTCCCATTTAAAAGATAGTGTGTGCTTCTATTTCATCAAAAAACTACACAGAAAGACAGGTTGCATTAGTCTGGGTGCAATGGAAACAAATTCATAAACACGCATATGGATATAAGGGAAAGGCTTATATACAAGAGGACTGGAACATTCAGAAAGCATCCCAACCCAGTCCAGTCGAAGGTCATAAATCCAATATTAGCCCATATGTCCAATACTAGTCTATAAAGTCTCCTTCCGAAACAGGAAGCATGTGCAGCAGAAACATTCTGGCACTGACAGAGGTCCCTCTGTGGTTCTCTGGCCCCAGTGGTCTGGTTCCATCAGACCTCCGATGTGGCTTCTCTTCTAGATCTTCCAGTCTTCAGGAAAAAGGATCAGTCAGCCATGCTGTCATCGCATCTTGTCAGTAGTTCATCTCCAAGAGAGAGTGAGACAAGTCTTTCTTTTTCAATTGCAGAATTCTCAGGAAAAAACCATGCCCACAGAGGCCTCATTGGCTATCTCCAGATTGGCAGGCTAGATTCCACCCCTAGACCCCCAATCGTGAAACTAACACACAAATACATGACTGCCACAAAGGTGAAGCAATGGATTTAACTCATTTTTCATAAAACTTAACAAATATAGTACTTTATGTCATGAACACATTAAGCAAAACTGTGCATATGATATACTGTAGTCAGAATATGGGTGAACATTAAGTCAACAAAGACATAATCACTCCCTGTGTATCTGTCTATTCACAGATATCAAAAACCAAACCAAATGAAACGCACTGTCATTGTGTCAATTTCAATCCAGAGAGACCCAATAGGACAGAGTAGAATTTCTCCTATGATTTCTGGGACTGTAACTTTTTATGGGAGTAAAGATATATCTGATACAGTATAAATGTCCAGGTGAATATCCAGACATACTTTAAGATCCACTAAATTTCAGTTCATTGTATTATAGCAATTAATACAAGTCGAAGCAAAAAAAAATGCTATCATTTTGATTTTTAGTAGAAAACTCCACTTCTTGACCATTCATGATGGCCAATGTTTTGCAGAAATGGCATAATATTGGACCTAACAATGTATGTCTGTGTCAGCAAGTCCACACAGAACCTCTTCTTTCCTCAACAGTCATGAGTTATACGTTTCACCTGTAAACTTTGTCTTTTCATTGGAACTTTTGTCCCTCTTTATGACTTTCAGTTTTCAACAAAAGTAGATTATGTCTTGCAAATGTACAACATCCTTGCAAATATACAGCCCCACATTTACGTCCTGTTTGTAAATTCTTTTATTCTGTTAAAAGTAACATCCTAGAGCAAATTGATCACTTTCTCACAAATGCACTTACACAATTTTTGTATTTCTGTTAGTAGAACCATCAATTAATAATTAACATCAAAAGAGTGCTTAGAATTTGCTTAGCATGTAGTAAATATTTTAAATGATTTATTATTATCAATAGCATTATCCAGACTTCAGACTTTTATTAATTAACAAAATCTTAAGAGTCTATCACTCTAGATTCTTCCCCATACCTATTATTATTTGCCAAATGTTTAGATTCTACTTTTATGCATTACTTATTCTTCTTTTAATTCTCAGTGTGACTTTAACCCTGGGGTAGAGCCATCATGGTATTTTGTTCTTTGATGTTTAGATTTTTAAGAGTACCATGCTAAGAAAAACAGGATAGAAGAGGAAAAGGTGGTGTGTTCAGTGGAAATATTATGGTTTATCTTCAATTCTAAATTACAGTGGTATATAGAATTAAAAAAAACAAAGGACAGATTCATGTCTGGCCACAGAAATTCTTGAGATTAATATGTTCATGTAACCAAACTATCTTCTTAGAAAAATCAAACATAGATCCAAAGGAAACATGAAACATGAAATTTGTCACAGTCTATTCTTAATCTCTGGAGCTCTTGTGGCTTACTGAGCCATAATTCGGCTGTTTGCTGCAAAATCAGAAGTTGAATATCACAGTTGCTTGCTAGGAGACCAATGAGTCTTACAATTACTATAAAGATGTACAGCGTGGGAAATTCACAAGGCCATTATGCTCTGCCCTATAGAGTGACTCTGAGTCAAGAAGGTGGACATGTAATATGGAAAAGTGAATACGAATTTAATTGATGAATTTGAATTGTGGTGCAGGTTAAGAATTTTGAAATTACTATGGACTGCCAAAAGAACAAACAAATCTGTCTTGGTTTAAAACAGAGAAGACAGCCAATTTGGTACTGAGAGGCAAGGATGATGAGACTTTGCCTTATATCATTTGAACATGTCAGAAGAGTACAGTCCCTGGAGAAGGACACCATGCTTTGTAAACTAGAAGGGCAGTGAAAAAGAAGGGCCTCCAGGAAATGGACTGATGCATTATCTACAACAATGGACCCAAGTATGGGAACAATTGTGAGGATGACACAGGACTGGGCATGATTTCATTTTGCTCTGCATAGGGTTCACTTTGGGTCAGAACCCGTTTAAGGGCACCTACCAACAATAGCAACAACAACCTTGCACTGTTTCTGAGCAATCTTTTTTTTGGCTTGCCTTTGCGTTCTTTTTTGTTTTTAGTTTAAGAGTAAATTGCTAAGAAAAGCAGGATTGCATTTTTAAATTGTGTTTAACTGTCAACAAAAACCACAAGTCATTTAAAATATGAATGTACAGAATGACTCATATACTGAAGGTGTGGGTGTTTTTGATTGCACTCTTCCCACAGCAAGCAGCCTGGATGTACTCAGTAGCGTCAAAGTCAACTAGCACTCACTCGTTGTAACAAATGCCCTTGTGAATGTTGATTCATGCAGTTTCTTCTGAATCATGGGCTGATCTTCTTGCCTGATGATAACTAGGCTCTATTTCAGTTTTGATATAAAATCTGTAAAGGCTTAACAATTCACAGTAAAAAGTATGCCCATAGATTATAAGAAAAAAAAACTTGTCAGTAAGAAATAATAAAATAGAACAACTTCGGTGCTTAGGATTATTTTTAATTTATTTTAAATTGTCAAATTGTATTATCTGTCAGTCAGCACTAACAAGATCTTAACCCAGTATTATCAGGCTAATTCCAATTCACAGTGAACCTACTTGAACGTGCTAGACTACACAGCGTAGGTTTTATAGAACTATTTTAAAATTGGATAGTCTAATAAAGCACACATGACAAATCAATATGAAAATTACATCAGAAATATGACAAACATATAAACAAAAACATATATGTTTATAGTCCATCTTCTGAAAATATTTATTATTTGGAATTGTAACTATATTTAATTCATCAACTATATATTTCACTATTCTTCTGGTACCTAATGCAGTTCTTAGTATATAATAAGTAGGTGATAATTTTTCATTTGAAAATAAGTTGATAATTGAATATTTAAAAAAGAAACAAACTTCACAGGATTCCTATCATACTGCCCCTCCAAGTTTGTTTGTTTTCACATTATTATTATCTTAGTGTTAGGGTTTCATCTCAGCATTCACTCCAAATTTTTCAAGTTTGATCCGCCTATATTATTAACTAGAGAGTAGCTTAAGATTATTTTAAGCCACTTAAAAAGTGAATTGAGGGGGTGGGGAGAGGAAGGGAAGAGGGAAGGGGTTGGAGGAGCCAATACCAGGGGCTCAGGGGAAAGGGCAGATGTTTGGAGAATGATGAAGGCAGGGACGTGCAAGGGTGCTTGCCATAGTATGTTTATTTATGTATTGGAAAAACGATGTACGAGCCCCTAATAAAATGATTTTCAATTAAAAAAAAAGTGAATTGAAACTTACAAGAAGAAAAATTCTTACTCTAAATCATGTTTGTAAGATTTAAATACTCCAAAATTATTTGAGCAAAAGGCATTAGGGTTGAATATACTTTTTTAAAAAAAACTTATGAAGATGAGGGTTATTAGGAAAGCTAAAACGTTACCTCAAATCAAATCGAAGAACATGTGGATACAGTAATTTTTTGCATAGTCACACCACTTCTTTCCACTCCAATGGCCACATCTTTTTGGCCCTCAGTCAGCCATCTGAAAGCTTGGTCTCTGTTTTGTCTGTGCTCTAAGAAGCAAGGTAGTCTGCATCATTATCTTCATGCTGCAGCCACTGTGAGTGATTCCATCACTTTGGGCTGGTAATATGAGCTGACCAACAAAACATGCAGTGGTTTTCTACATAGCAATATAAAACACAATGAATGTAATAAATTACCAGAAATATTATAGCAGAGGGAAATACATATCAATAATTTAGAATGTATTCTGATTAGAAATAACCATGTACCCTAGAATCTGAAAGTTCAAATTTGACATTTCTCTTCAGAGTAAGAGTTTCTAGTTCCTGGCCTAAATAAAATAAGTTTTTTAAAAGCTGGGCTAAAGTGAACAATTGCTATTTCTGTTGATAGTGGAATAACTTATTGCACAGGTGAACTCTCCTGCTAAGAAGTAGGAGAAAATTTCTTTTCTGTGATGGTACTAAAAGGAAGCCAGATCTTCAAGACTTGGCCTCTTAAGAGGGGAAGAAAATGAAAGCAGAATGCCGGTGCAGTTTTCTCTTCCAGAAAATAGAGCAGAAAGCAGTGGATGGTGGATCTAGAAGGTGAGCTCAAGAGACTCATAGGGATGAAAAATAATCATTGGAGTTTAATTTCATCTCTTATTTGGGCTAAAAATACCCAATATTTTAATAGCATACCTTATTTTATTTTTTTTATTTTGTTAGCATATCTTTTTTGAGTCTCCATATGTTTGTCTTTGCTTTTATGATTTCTATTGTTAATATCCAGTTTTATAGCAGAGAAATGAATGTGATTGGTAACACAACATTTTAAAAACTTTGGGACACAGTAAAGGCAGTTATCACAGGTCAGTTTATAGCAATCAGTGTACACATAAAAAAGAAAAGAATATCATTTTCAACCTTCTTACATACCTCCGACAGAAGCACACACAGCATAAATGCTACAACAGAAGAAGGTTCTGGATAATGGACACTTTGGGTCAGAAGACACTGGAAATTTGACTGAGGAAGAGCTGTTTTCTTGAAGTAGAGTTGGCCAGGGTGGTTGTACAAGCCACCAGCAGTGTATGGTTTGCAATCTCTCCACATTCTCTCCAGTATTTGATATGTTGTGATTTTTGTTGTTTCTGTGGTTTTATACATTGAGCTATCATTATGTGTATATACTACAATGATATCTCATTGTAGTTTTGATTTATATCTCCCAGATGGCTAGAGATTAAAAGCACTTTTTTCATATGTGTGCTAGGCATTTGTGGGTCATTTTTTGTAAACTGTCCACTCCTAGTCCTTGCCCACTTTTTAATTCATTTGTTATTTTCTTACTGAAGCACATAATTCAAAGACACTGCCAAACCTTCACTTCTTGAAGGCAGACTTGAAAAAACTATGGGAGATGCTTGCTGTTCTTGTGGAGATTTTATTCTAAAGAAAGAGTAGGGGAGCAAAAATTATTATAGATTGTTGTTGCTTGAATGTCTTCCTTCAATATCATCAGTTCATAATCATTTCTACTTTAGAAATGATTGAATGTTCACCCATTCTTCTTGGTAGAATGACCCTATGTATTTCTTCCATCTAGTTTTGGTGTTTTCTTCATCTTTTACTATTTTGTCTATAACATCCTTCAATATTACACTCAATTTAAAATTTTTGTCTTTAATTCTTTCAGCTTTGGAAACATCATGTTCTTTGATTTTGGCTTTCTAGCTCCAGGTATTTGCACATTCCATTAAAATACTTTCCCTTCTAAAGTTTTCCTTTGAAAATGTCTTTTCAGGCTATTTACTGCATTATTTCTCCCATTGACTTCAGCTGTGCTTCATTCTAATGCAAGCTTCAGAGGATCTTCTCACATCTCCTTTGATCTTTTATTTCTTTGTATTTTGTTTTTGTCTTTCTGGCAGCACTGCCCTCTGGTGGTGGAAGTAGGAGTCCCAACCTTGTTGCTGGATTTGAACCTTCAACCCAGTGGGCCGCAGTCCCATGCACAATCACTATGTCACCAGGGCTCAGCCTATTTCTTTGCATTTTTAATGATTTTTTCTTACTTCACATGTAATGTTCTTTATTTCATAACATATCTCCTTGGGTTTTCTATTTTTAGTGTTCAATGTGTCAAGATATTTGGGGAATTCAGTTGGAATACACTCAAAATCATATTTTGATGCTTATTGATGTGCTTTTATTTGCTTCACCTTAAAATATTTTACATAATAAAGAATATGCCATGTTGACAAAATAAAAACTATTAAAATTATTTTATTACCTAAAATATAGCTTAAAAGTATAGAGTAACACATAATAGAAACAAAGAAAAATGGGCTCATTTATAATTGCATTGAAAGACCTAAGCAAATTAAGATACTTAAGATTTTTTTGACAGATTAAATTAGAAAGTATAGGTAAATACATAATAGAAAAACCAAAACCAAGTGTCAATTCTCACTGACAGAGACACTATGAGCAATGCTCAGCTTTTAAATTGTTACAGGAGTAGATACAGGCTCATCATTCTCCTTTTCAGCTGATACTGGTTTTGAACCACTAATTTAGCAGTCCAATATTTACAATATTTTATCTGCTAACCAATATATATAGAAAGCTTAATTTTCATGTTAAACATTTATAAAACTATAATGTGTAAATGGGAAATGATTATTAACAAATTTTATTAAATAAATAAAACCATTCAGAACATACTCTCTACTGGATGGGTGGAGGGAAGGTGGGGTAGAGAAGTGGAGTCAACTATGAGAATCTACACATAATCTGCTACCAGGAGGACACACAGTGGTAGAGAGGGTACCGGGAGACATCGGACAGTGTAAGCTATGACAAAACAATAATAATTTGTAAAGTATTGAGGGTTGGGGGGGGGGGGGGTAGGGAGCAAAAATGGAGGGGAAGAGATGAGAAACTGGTGTCAAGGCCTCAAGTGGAAAAGTCGATGTTTGGAGAATATTGACAGGAGCAAGCATGCAAGGAAGCCTGGCACAATGTAGGTATTTATGCATTGTGGGAAATGATGTATGAGCCCCCCCCAATAAAATGGTTTTTTAAAAAAGATCCCCAAACACAGGGAATCCAGAAGATGAACCCCTCAGGGCCAACAATATGATACCAGTAGAATTAGGGGGTGGTGGGGAGAGAAAGGGGGAATAGATCACAAGGGTCAAACTAGAACCTCCTGTCAGGGAGACATATAACATAAAAGTTCAAGGGGGGGGTGTCAATGGAGGACAATGTAAGATATGGGAATAATATTTCATAGCTTTATCAAGGGTTTGTGAGGCAGGGTGGGCAGGTGAGGGACGGGGAAGAAAACAATAAGTGATATCAAGGGCTCAAATGGGAAGAGAGAGCTTTGAAAATGATGATGCTGGAATAAGTGCAAAGGTGCTTGACACACTGTGGCCCAAGTAGAAAATATTTGGAAATGAAGATGGCAACATGTGCACAAATATGCTTGATACAAATGATGTATTGAATTTCATAAGAGCTGTAAGAGCCCCCAATAAAGTTATTGAAAAAATAAATAAATGAAAAAATTTTAAAAAGAACACATTCTCTAGTAACAAATTAAGCCTTAAATTACTTTCGAAGATTTAACTAGACAATTTCAAGTGCTTGGAAAAAAAGTTATGATTTTCAAAATAAATCAAGAACCAGAGAATAAATCTCACTGGAAAATGTAAAGTGGAAATTAACATATTAAACTGAAGAATCAAAAGGAAACATGTTAAGACATGAAATACATACAGCTGTGCTAACCATAACATTTGTAGTTTTGAATATGTTAAAATAATTGAATTGTTGAAATGCAGTTATAGAATATTTACTTCAAAGAAAAATTTAATCTCAAGAGAATTGATTGAGCAATAATAGACAAAATGTAATGTGATAAAATTTAAATTAAAGAACAAGAGTCAAAAAGGTTCTTTGAAGAAATGGTATAGTTGACTATTTGAAATGACAAGATTTTAAGGCATATCATTATAGTAATCAAAATGGTGTAGTAGACACATAAATGAAAAGAACAGAGTAATGACACTAAAATTAAGAAATATGTCCTTACTTATATGATCAACTGATATTTTGTAAAGGCTTAAGAATAAAGTAGTGGAAGAAAGACAATATTTTCAACAAATAGTGCTGGTAAAATTGAACTTCCATAAATACCTTAATGTATCTTCAACTTAAATATGAAATATTACAAAAATTTAACTCAAAATGAATCACATGTATATGTAAAACATAAAACTCTATAAAATTGAAAAAAAAATATTTGGAATCTAAATTAGGCAGAGAATTCTTAGACTTGCCAGCAATATAACTATTCATAAAAATAAAAATTAGATAAATATACATATAATGTGAAATGGCTGAATATAGATGAATGATCTTTGATGTAGTTTCATGATCTATCAATTAAAATGATTGAAATGAAACCACTTGTATTCATACGAATGATACAATTAATGATAAAATAGTTCTATGAAAGAAAGGTTACAAAAGGATGTATTTACATAATAAGATTCACATAAACTTCAAGGAAACTACATATAAGTATATGTGTGTAATAGTAAATGTACATATAAAATAATAAAAGCAGGCATGAGAGAATCTCTATGTGTCAGGCAGGGTTCTCTTAGAGAAATAAAATTCAGGACACTGGTAATTATTTTTATATATTTATATATTGAGAAAGGTATATAAGATAAAAAGAGAAAAAGTTAACTATAAGACAATATAGATTGCTCAGTGCAACTCACTGGAGTCCTCTGTAGAGCAATCCAGGCTATCTGGTTACAGGCAACAAACGGCACAGCAACTGTCACCAACTGTCACCAACAGTCAGCCAGATAACAGAGTCCAACAGTCCCCAGATCAAGAGATGTATATCCCAGGAGCGTGGCGAAGTAGGGCTTGTAGGATCCTCAACTCACAGCAACACAGTCCACGATTAGGTGTCCCACGGGTAATGTTGCTTGGAGGTCAAGGCACAGGACGAACAAGGCAGCTCTCTGGTCCGAAGATCCGGAAACAACAGAGCGAGGGGGCGGGACTTGCGAAGCCCTTCCTGTATCTGCCCTTCAATTCATTCCGCGTGTTCATTGGCTGTGCCGTCACGACAGATCCACCAATCTTCTGTGGCCATGTTGGCATAACAAACCTACCCATCACACTATATCAAATTTAGAATAAAAGGTAGAGATATTAGATAATGATTAAATTGGTTTTCAACTTACTGTTATGATGTACCATAGAATCCATTCTTACTCTTAGCAACTGTACGCACAATGGAATAAAACATTGCTTAGTTCTGAGCCTTTCTCAAAATCATTTGCATGTTTCGGTCCATTGCAGCAGCCACTGAACAGTCCTTCCCACTGTTTGCTGGCCTTTATTTGGACAAGCATCATGTCTGCTTCTGGGCAACAGGCAATCCTGTTAACATGTGCAGTATACAAGAGACACACACACCCTCTTCGCTGCTAAGGAGCATTCTTGGCTACTTCTTCCAAGAAAAATTAGTTACTTTTCCTGGGAACCATGATATATTCGAAATTCTTTGTCATCATCATAATCAAAATGCATCATTTTTTATATTCTTTTTTTCAAATGCAGCAGATATTTTAATTTGTCTCAAATAAAGCAATATATGTATATGTGTGTGTATATATATTTTTTTCAGAAAAACACCAGATGTTAAAAGTCTACAAAAGCGCACATGTCTTCAGCAGATCATGTCTGTGTAATCATGAAGAACTTGTTTTTCTTTCTTTTTTTTTTTGATTTTTTTTTGTTTTGGTTTACATTAACTCTCTAAAGACAATCAATGGACCAGCATCACGCTATGACATAGGTTTGCTACCAGCCTCTGGTCTGCAGCCGCATCTTGATTTCCCTAACCGATGAGTACATACTGCCTGGCTACAATGTCTCCACGAGAAAAGGCGTCAACAATCAAGCAAAGCCAAGGACGTTATGAAGCAAGCGAGTGCTGATGATTGGATGAAATAGTAAAAAGTAGGGTCTGGAGGTTCTGAGTGACTCTCTTTGGGCAGCAGATTGGGTCAGCACCTCGGGCAGGGAACCAAATCGGAGTGTACACGGGCCTCTTGTGAGTAGGCTTGGGTCTTGAGCATGACAGAGAGGACAGCAGCCTCGGCCAAGACTTCCATCCTTGTGGGGCACAGGTTGCGCTGCGACATGTGGGCCAGGTTGCCCCATAAAGGCCTGGCCTCCATGGGGTCTGTGGAGAGTTGCCTCTGCTGGGGCTTTTCTGAGTGGGCCTGGGCCTCGGGGGCGTTGCTCCCCAAGGGGGTCTCTGGTTTTTGGTGCTGCCTTTATTTTTGGAACAGAAGCCTTTGTGCGACAGTCTTCTGTGTTCCCAGCAGTTGTCGTCTTTCCCCACTGGGTCGGCTTCGTTCCCGCCGCCCTGCCACTTGACCAGGCCGTTTAGCCTGTTGTTGTGTTACTGCGGGTTAAATCTTCCTCTTTGGCTAGAAGATCCATTCGGTATGTTGGTCGACATGGGCTGGTGAGAGGCGTCGGGGCTGCTGGGAAGACTGCCGCCAGCTTCGGGTTGGTGGCTTTACCCTGAGGGGGCTTGTTGTGATCGGACGATTTTCGGGCAAAGCTACTATGCTTCCCAGAGTCTGCTGCGTTGAGTGTTGAGCAGACAGCAGGGAGATAGGTGCAGGGGGTTCTTGAAAAGTAACTGTTTTTGGATGGGTGATCTCGCCACAGAACAGGAGATTTGGGCCTTCAGCTGTTCAACGTCACAGGGGCACCGGGCAGCCTTCCCGAGCTCTTTGCCACATTTGCTCTTGCAGATAAAGTGCTGGATTTCCGCCCTGAGTCCGGCCCCTGCATCTCTGCCATCAGACTGGCTGCATCCGTGAGTCTCTTGAGTTCTTCTGCTTTCTCCTGACGGTTCGTCGTCTTCTTTCACTTTATCCATTTCTGCCATTAATGAAATTTCTTTGTCAATGATGCATTTGTGCAATTCCTCGAAGGCCACTTTGATCTTCTTCACCGAAGTGTCCACTTCTTCCTTGACCATGATGCGGTATCTGGTCAGAGAGTCGGTGCAGTGTTGCAAATCCTTCACTGGTTTCTCAATATTGGGACCTCTGTTCTTTGCCAGTTCGTCTGGCTTAATTTCAAGAGGAGCTGCAGGGGCATTGGACTTAACAGGAGATGTTTTTGCCTAGGCTTGCTTGGGATACAAGGCTGCTCAGCTGACCACCGTAGGCCATCTGAGCTCTCTGGTGTTCCATGTTTAGGTGGGGGGTTGCCATCTAAGGGTAGTTTCTGTTGCAGTGGTCTGTTGCCTCTGTGGCCCCTCGAAGGACCTTGGAAGGATCCTTGAGTATTGAGATCTTTTTCTCCCGCAGGAGAACCATGAGTATTCCGGTGGTGGTAGAGTCGGTGGATGAGCCCTCCTTGTCTCCTGGGTATGAGTGGCCATTCTGCAGTTTTGGTGGTGGCGGTGGTGCCAGGGACCCTGCTTCTGGCCTCTCTGTTTTGTCTTTAGCCTCTTTGTTACCTTGATGCTGCTTGGACTTGCTTCTTTTCCTTTTATTGTTCTTCTTTTTCCCCGTCATATTCCATTCTTTTAGAACTTGAATTGCACTCCCTTCCACAAAGGCTTACACCGCTTTATCCACATGGAAATCAAACTGCTGGAGCACCAGGACAATTTCATTATTGCTTCTGTTGGGAACCACTGATCAAATGGCACAAATCTTCTTCTTGACATTTATTCCTGTGCTGAGGTCAGCCATCTTGCCTCCAGTGGAATAAGCCCTGGGAATCCACCGAGATGTTCCTGAAGGCAGTCAGGCGTTTTCAGAGCTCTGAGTGCCCAGCGCCGGCCGCTGTATCCCAGGTCGCCGGAGGAAGCGTGGGAGATTGCTGCCCCTGCAGCACAGAGGGTGGGCCAAGCCAAGGGAGCTGCAGCCTGGGCCACAAGCCATCGCTGCTGGTCCCCCGCCTCTGGTGCTCGAGGTCCTCAGCACAGCCGCCTGGCTTCCTCCTCCTCCTCAGCCACTGCCACTTCCCCCTGGGTCTGAGCTTCCATTTTTGATGTACAGTTTAAATATACATATGAGATGGTTGAAGATAGCATGGTTTGAGTAAGACTTTAGTCTGCAAAGTGATGTATTTGAGTTGCAATACTTTAAAAAGGTCTTTTTGAAACAGACTTTTCCAAGGCAATATTGGGTTTTGATTTCTTGATTGTTGCTTCCATGGATGTTGATCATGGGTACAAGTAAAATGAAATTCTTCATAACTTTAATATTTTAATTTTTATCTTGATGTTGGATATTGTTCAAGTTGGGAGGATTTTTGTTTTATTTATGCTGAAGTATAATTCAACTTCAAGTTCCCTTTGCTTTCATCAAGAAAGGTATTTCTTCTGAGTATAGCAAGTTAATGAATTTTCCTCCAATCATAATGAAATGGATTCTTCAGCTAGTCCTCAATTGTTTGCCGAACATGCAGATAAATAAGTATACAACTCAGACAGACAATTTTTTGTATTTTAAACCAAACTCTAGCCACTTGTTGCTGGAAAAATGGACTCTTGGTCTGTATACCTGTTCTAAACTAGAACAATTAGGTGCTCTTAAATTTTCATGTTTTGCGATGCTAACCATAATTTGTTATGGTTGCGATGCTAACCATAATTGTCCATAATAATCCACCCAGTTGAATGCCTGATTGAAGTCAATGATCTAGAGATAAGCATCTTTCCAGTGTTGCCTGATTTTATTCACGGTCCTTCTGAAGTTACCAACGATACCTTTTGTTCCATGTTCTCTTCTGAATCGAACTTAAATGTTTAACTAAATCACTGCCATAAAGGCTGATTCATAGTGACCATATAGGACAGACTAGAACTAACCCTACAGTTTCCACAAAAAAAAAAAATTAGTAGAAAACCTCATTTTCCTCCTGAGAAACAGCTAGTGGTTTTGAACGTCTGATTTTGTGGTTTGCATTACAAAATGTAGTCCACTATTCCACCAAGTTTCCTAAAATTTTGTCACTTGCCTGCATATGGAGATTTTAAATAGGGGGTCTGTATAGGTTTTATAGAAACATATGCAAAAGACTTCAAAATTTCAACAAGAATTAAAGTCTTTTCCAAATAACAAATTTGAACAATAGAAATTTGAGTTTGTACATTCGATGTACAATCTTGTGTATTTATTAACCTTCTACACAAAATTGAATGTTAGCATAATGAATGAAATTAGTAATCATTTCCATTTAGATTCCATGAATTGCCTCTCACCCAAAAGATGTGTAACTTTGCTTACATTGCTATCAAACCCACCACACTACAGCAATAAATAACATTTGCTACTGAATTGTTTTTAAGAATATTGCCTTTCATTTTAATGCATTTATGGAGAAAACCATATTTTGCAACACATTAGGTACCTAGCATATTTTAAACTTTCTTTTGCTCTTTGCCACTAACGTAGCAATACACTTCCATTACTAGAAATTACAGAGAGTACAACTGTAGTACAAGTTCCATTTGAAGCCACCAAATCCAATTCCTACACTTCGGTTCTACTTGCCTGTCCAGCAAAAGACATATGATCAGTTTCACAGGGCTCCTTACTCTCAGTCCTATTGACATGGGGAGTCAGAGAAGCCTTCATTTCAGGGCTATTCTTGAGCACATGTAGTAGCACCCTGGCCTCTACCTACAAGACGCCAGTAGCTCCATTGCCTCCCTCCCACACACACACCCACTAACACTGACAAAAGAAATCTCGATATGAACAGATGAAAACTGCTGTTTTGAGGGTATCATTTGAGACCTTTTGGGTCAGTGCACTTCTATTTAGCATTTTTGTCTACATATCATATATAAACATACATTTTTGAAAATATTTTAAATACAAGTGATATCTATTAGGCTTAGCTAACCCTTGGTCAGTTCTACTTATGATGGGTTTTAATGATTTTTCCAGAACAGTATTTTTGTTCTTTGTATTCGATGTAGATGATACTTGATAGGAATGTGCCATTTTTTACTTAACAATACCTGTCATGGAACATTTAGTTGACTTATCTACAGTAAACCTCGTGAGAAAAAATGACCCACATCTCTGTCCCCAGCTGTCCATAATTAGAATATCCTTCCATTCTGTGTTTCTCTTTTGTTTTTACTTCTGCTAGACAGGATGAAAATATACAATACTGACATTTGAATATTCGCTCAGTAATGTCTTACCTATCCCCTAAACTACCCCATCCTCCTCCTCCGTTCAGCTGAAGGAGCCATAATGTCTAGGTATAAATAGGTCTTGGGTTTCAGTCATGTGCTGCTCATTACAATTTGTTTTCTTTCCTTGGGCATTTTGAAGTGAAGCGTTATTGCAGCAATAAATCACCTATTCACCGACTCATTTCCCCTGCAAGGGCCTCTGAGCCTCTCGAGTGTCCTGAATTTGAGCGAACATTGATCTGAACGGGAAGCTGGGTGGCAGTGTGGAAAACATTCTAGATCAGGACTGAAAAGGCACGTTCTGTCCTCATTAAGCTGAGGCGAGGGATAAGGGATTAATAACGATGATTTGCTAGACGTCCTCCAGACATAAAGTCTGAGGCTTCCTGACTTCTGAGCTTGCTTTTAGTCCTCATATCAAATCTTCTTTGATTTCTCTGTTTAGACCCAGTTGGAATCTAAAGCCAGTCCTTATATAATCAGAAACCTAATGATAGAAAATTAAATCTGCATTATGGTGGGTCATCTGAAATATTCATGTGAATGTCTCTACTCTCAACTTAAATGTATCCCTTCTGGACAACACCATCTTTTTTTAAAAAATCATTTTATCAGGGGTTCGTACAACTCTTATCACAATCCATACAGCCATTCATTGTGTCAACCACCTTTAATCTATTAAAAGTATCCATTAGTTTTGTATCATATTGTAGATTATTTGTTTATGAGTAACCAGATAGATATCTTAAATATTTAACCTATATAACTGTTATCACTTTTAATGGGGGAAAATATCTTATGGGTCTCAATTTAATTAGTCAAATACTTTGTTCATCACTGTGAGTGCTGCCAATTAGACTTTCTTTTTCATACACACATGTGTGTGTATGTGTGTATGTGTGTGTGTGTGTATATATGTATGGGCAATGGTATTAGGGTCATTTTTCAAACATATTGAATGTACTAAGTTAACCTAAATGTGTTATGACAGGGGAGTGGATATGCTACCTTATTTTAACAGTCCCCATCATTGAAATTTTTAAAGAAATTTTCCTGAGGGATTCCTCAGACAAGGGTGATAATAATTTCTATTCTGTAACCTCAAATTTGAATACAGCTGGCTCAACCAATAGACTTAAAATAGTCAATATATAGGTTTGGAGGTGACAAATGAGAGAATGCAAGTAGACGACCGGCTCCATTAGGAATGATGATGGTTAATGAAATCAATCAAATATCCTTCCATAATAGTTTGTGTTGGAGGTATATACCATCCATTAGAAAAGAAAACATAAAACAACACAAAGGCAGAGATAAAAGAAAGCTTGTTACGAGGAAGGGAATATAATACAGAACAATTTAAACTAGGAGAAAGCAAAAGTCATAGGATAGAGAAGATCATTTCAAAATGCAATATGGGGGGTTGTGGAAGAGAAACAAAGAAACACTGAGTCACTCCAATGTGAATGTGTCCAAGAACCCTTGCTAATAGAAACAGGCTAAAGGTTCAGACTGGATTGTTTTCCTGAAAGGTGGTCTATGTCCTAAAACTTTCTTTGCTTCTGACTGTACCCTGTCAGTGGGAGCAATAAAGACGTGATTCCATAATACACAGAGTCTCAGCTCTGTTGGGTTTCCATCTTTGAAGTAAATAAAAGTACCTAAACGATGCCCACAAGGTTATATAGGTGTGGGTCATGGTAGTATGGAAGAGATAGTCTTATATACAGCCTTAGTATATATGAGAGGGTGCAAAAAATAAGAACAGAATTTTTTTTGCACCATTCCTGGAAGTACTGCAATACCAGGTTGATGTGTGGAGTAGATGGAGCAAGCTCCTATTCCATCTCCCTCTTCCAAAAATCCATTTAATATATTGTCCTCGGATAGAGGATGTATCAGATATTAAACTGATAAGAACAAATTGCTTTTTACAAAGCAATTATCTTCAAAGTTCTTCCCAGTACACATAATGCAACTGTCAATTCTGCTACTCCATTCTTGGAAACATTTTAAAATTCATCTGTTTAAAGGACTGACAGTACCTCCCTTGATTTTTTCTTCACCTCTTTGAGTCATCTATCTTTTCAAGTTCCTTTGCATTCATGGAAACAAAAAGAAGTTGTTCAGAACAAGGTCAGGTGAGTTAGGTGCATAGGGAAAGAGAGGCATGATTTTTTTTGCCCCAAACTGGCCCATTGAGATGGTTGCATGATCAGGTGCCTTTTTGTGAAGACAAAACCAGTCCCCTTTCTGCCACAAATCAGATCTTTAATATTGCACACTGACATGCAATCTTTTCGTAACCTCTAAGTAGAACGCTTGATTAACAGTCTGATCTGGTGGACTGAACTCCAAATGCACTCTGAGTTGACATTTTCATTCCTAAGGGAAATTGACAGGCGTGCAGAAGAGATCTGTCATCAATCAACATTTCACCTTTTTTGAAATGAGACAAACCGTCATAAACTTGAGTGTTCTTTTTTCCCCCATAGCACTGTCCTTATAAGCTGTGTTGAACATCACAACAGTTTCTGGGGCATTTTTTTCCACAGCAGAGAACAAAATTTCACAGCTGCACGCTGTTCTGTTGAATCATCACCCCCAAAAAACAAGGTTCACATGAAACTGTTTTTATGAAAAATTTCACTGTGACCACATGAAATCTTCCCAGGCAATGCCACCTGGTGTACTAATTCAGCTAGAGTTGTTCAATACTTACCTGGTAGGAAAATTGCATACTATGAAAACTCCACTCTATAACTTTATAACCTAAAGAAAATTGAGAGAAACAGTTCCCTCCCTCTAACAGAGGAAATACAATTTCTGGATAGATATTCACCAATCCCACACTACATACGCTAACGTAATTGACTGCCACCAACTTTACTCTGACTACACTTTATTCTGGGACTCATCTTTATGAGAGCAGATAGCCTCATCTTTCACATGCAAAGAAGTTAGAGAGCTTGAAGAGCCCACATAATACAGAATATTCTCCAGTAGAGAGAAATAGCAACAACATAGTGAGCCCAATCTAGAAATAAAAACAATAAATAAAATAATGAAGACTGAAGACAAAGCCTTACAAATGCTTTATGCTATAGAATATTTCATTAAGTTCTTCAATTAGTGTTTCTCTTGCCAGTGGAACATACAATTCCTCTGTGACTTAGAAGTTGCTCTCCCACCTTTAGGGCTAGTTATCATTTGGTGGGGATGTCTAACTGTGAATTTGATGAAATGGGCCTCAACCCACACACCCTAGTACAAGAGAATCCTTGGGGAATGTGTGTATCACTAATGGTATCAAAATACCTATTTCCCAAAATATAATTTATTCATATTTCATCACGGAAAACACATGTGTCAACACCAAAAAAATAATCAAAATGTACAAGGCAAATAAGTTAGAAATAAGGTATAATAAAACATATCATAACTAAAGTACATATATAAGAATAAAACAATCAGATATTGCAGTGACAAAAGTAAGAGAGTGCTAGTTTTCTAAATTAGAGGCAAATTTAAAATTAGTGTCTAAAACTGCAATGACTTTCAAAAGCAATGATAACTCCAAACTGTTAATGTTTTTATTAATTGTTTAAGAGAAATTATTGAGAAAAAACATAACTTGTCTGTTGACTTGATATCTGATACTTGGTTCCTTGTATTTCTTTTAACTCTTTTTGTTAAATTAGCATGACATTAGAAAATGATGTTCATTAGCCTTTATGCAATGAAGTTATTTTATAGAGACTTTTCTAGTGTTATAATGATGATTATTTTCATATGTTCAAAGAAACATTTGAAATGGCAATCACCTGATGCTAATGATGTATCCCTAAGCAGTGCAGGCAGTTAATGTACTAGGCTGCTTACAGAAAGATTGGAGATCCCTCAGGGAGACCTGAGGGAAAAAGTCCAACTTATCCATTTCTAGCAAATTGGTCATTGGTGAAGTTATAGTCTCACACACGTGAGTTCACTGTGAATCAGAACCAGCTCAATGATAACTTTAAAAAACTTGTTCTTTTAATAGTAATAACAGCAATTTCAGTAGATTGCGCCTTGATTGCCTCGTGCTGCTATAACAGATCACAAGTGATGGCTTTAACAAATACAAGTGTATTCTTTCACCGTTTTAGAAACTGGAAGTGCAAAATGAAAGGCACCACCTCTAGGGAAAGGCTTCCTCACTGCCAGCTCTGTGGGAGAGCCCCCTTTCCCCTCAATACCTCTAGGTATCCTGTCCCTTCAAGGTCTCCATGGGTCTTGGCTTCAATCCTCCCTTGTGACTTCCCAGTGCAGGAACCATGGACCTTAAAGAACATATTCCATTCCTGGTTCTTCTTTATTGGTGGCAGTCAGGCCCCTCCTGCTCAGCTCCATCCTGTCTGCATCTGCCTTAAGCTACAAAGTGATTCAGGCTGCACCTCTTGCATTAAATCCACATGGTAATACAAATAAGGCAGTTGCATCCCACCCTAACTCCCTCACAACTAATCAGCTGATCCTGTAAGATCACATCATGGGGAACAGGAATGATTTCCTCATTAATGATGCCTAATTAGATCATTAGATAAATGTCAAACCCATGAGACTCAAGACCCACGCTAGTTGACACTTGTTTGGGGATCACAATTCAAAGACAGATTAATTCGAGTTATTTTTTATAATTTATCCTGTGTATTCTTCTGCATTTCTTTAGTTACTTAATTCATGTGTCTATTTCAAAAAATATCAATTTCATACTTTCATAAACAAACAAACCAAATACTTGTACAGAGTGTGTTCCAAATCATGAGATGACACATACAAATATCTCCTCTCCTATTTCTACATTTCTGATCAGAGATATTCCAATAGGAATCAAACAAATAAATGCAAAATATGTCTAGTGCTTGCCAAAAAATAGATGTCAAGATGTTCTCTTCTCAATGTTTTTTATGTCATAAAATCAAATAGAAATAGAATTTTAAAGATAATATGTTCTCATACTCAGTTTAACTTCTATTATATACACATTTATGTATAATGTATATACAAAGAATGTATATATTCACATGTATATTTATACTCAAGTAGACAAATGTACATATATCTATATGTAAATGTAAATACACACAAAAGGTATATTTAAAAAACTCTTGCTATAAATCAGAGAAAGATATCAAAATATAAACCTATTTCATCTTGAAATATCCTCCACCTAAGTTTATACACTTCTGATGATGTTTCCTTCTTTGAATCTTTTCCGTCAAACAATTCTCTGTTCATTGACTTACACCACCCTGTAACAGTTCTAGCACCCTTGAGGGATTCCAATCATGTTTGTTTTCAATGTTCTTTGAGTCTGGGGAACAAAGAGATATTTAAAGGGGCAAGATCAGGCTACTTTGTGAATGAGGAAAAGTTATTCACCTAAATTCTCATTGGATTATGCTAACCTCAAAGAATGAACAAGCAAAACACGCTCCTCAATAAAACTTACCTGGCTATTTCTCACAATACAGTTTTCAATTTTCTTTTAAAACTTTTTAAATATATAATAACCCCTCATGCTTTTTTTTGTCTTTAAAAATATCAATATGACAGCTGTTGAATTGAAAAAACAAACAAAAAAGCCCAGTTGCCATAATCCTTTGAGTTGACCTCTCTGCCTCAAATTTAACTGGTTCAAGAGTTATAATAGGAACCCATTGTTTTGATTGGACCTTATTTTAAAAGGCACCCTACTGAGACTAAGCCTAATGTATCACTGAGACTGCAGTAATCTGCTGACTGCAGAAACATGTTCAAGCATATTCGTTTCTAATAAACTGATCTGCATATGAACTTGACCCCTACTAGCAATGCTTTTTGCTTATCCTCTTGAGTGAGTGTGTTTGTGTGTGTGTGTGTGTGTGTGTGTGTTTCGGTCCTTCGTGGTGTTGTAGTTTAAGTATTGGGCTGCTAACTGATAACAGAAGTAAAAACTCACAAGCAATTCCAAGCGTAGCAGTCACTGATCGGTGCCAATTTCAGCACTGAGAGTGAAGGGGTGAAGTTTCATCTGTCAATCTGAAATAGTCATGAGGCCTCTGTGTAGACAGACATGGCTTTCTCCTAAGAATTCTGGGAAGTCTCGCAGTATTGCCTGATTGGAGGTGAGAGACTTCACTCAGTCTCTTGGAGACAGTCTACCAACAAGACAACACAGCAGCATGCTATAGATCCTGAATGCTGGAGACTGGAGGAAACAGAGGAGAAGCCACATGGACGAACCGTGTTGGAACCAGACCTCTGAAGCTGAAAAAGCCACATGGGGACTCTTGCCAGTGCTAAGATGCTTGGGAAGCTACAGAGAAACCTCTGCCAGTGCTAAAGGTAACCTCTACAGCCACTGGATACTGCTGATATACCCTGAGCCCTGGAAACAAGAAGCCATGGGGAAACCCCTGCCAACACCGGGATGCTTCTAATGCACCTGGATACACAAGACTCTGTATGCACTGGCCTGTCTGATGTCATTGCACATGCTTCATGAGTTGGAAGGAGACTTTATAGACTGGTATCAAATATCTGGGCTAATATAGTACTTATGAACTTGGACTGGAATGGGATGGGATGTTTTTCAATGTTCCATTCCTCTTGTATATAAACCTTTCTCTTATTTTCATATGAATGTTTATGAATTTGCTTCTCTAATATACTTGGACTAACACACCAAAGATAGAAAGATGAGGCTGTTTATACCTGTAAAGATTTATAGTCTCAGAAACTCTTTAAACTCTTGCTATGAGCTGGAATCAACACATACACACATATACATACATGTACCTCAGGGATCTTCTTGAGAAGCTAAAATATCCTAGGGGTTCTGCCCAAAGAAAAATGAACAATGATCTCTTATGATATCACATACCTTTGTAGAGCACCCACTGTAACCAGATGACATTCTTCTTTGCTTGCGTTACTTCTCTACAGGTAGTTGATTCTCATGTTGGTTTTCCTACTGGTCTTTACCACCTCTGCTTATTGTTTAGAAAGTGTCAGTCGCTGTACGAATATATGTGTTTTGAATATGCATATTGTAATCAGAAGCATGAAATCTACATTTCAAAAATAAAAATAACATTGAAAAGAAGACATATATAGATGGGGGGGGTGTACAATCAAGAGCATACATCAGTCAAATAAATCTCTTAGAACACACATGAAGCTTTACAAGTAATTCACAAAAATATCCTGAGGAACCATACAGTGATCATTGGGCATGCTTTGTCTTTGATAATCACATCTTGTAATAGAAAAGGCAGAGAGAAAATAAGTCTGACTCCATCTCTTCACCACCACCGAGTTGTAGCCTGCCACTAAATCTAAGTAATTTTCCACTCTGGTTTCACATTCGGAAGGTGACAGTGAATCTGTCACTTACCTCAGGAGATGAGTCTATCACCTAGGACTGCCAGCAAGATGTTGCTGAGAATAAGCCGAAATTCTTTCATTATTTTCATCGGATTACTCCTAGTTTTCCCCTACTGAGTCATTCGAAATACTGTAATTTCACTCCCATGTGTTTTACTTCTTTCAAATATTCACAGGCTATCATTATTTCCCACTATATTTGTCTCCAAGCACTTTTAATCTTTCTTCATAAGTAACCCTCTTCATCTTTTTTTTTTTTCCTTTCCTTCTGAAGATATAGGGGCACAGGATGACTCACTCTTCTTCATTGTATGAAAAAATACCGTTCATTTGTAAAAGCTCCCTGGGAGATATATCAAGCAATCCCTGGAGAGCTATAGGCTTTTGATAATATATTGCCTGTCCTGCCAGTAGTCACACCTGGATTTGGAAGGCATTCTCATAAAATCAATCCTAATGAATCACTTGACACAATCTAGGATTTCACCCACATCACTGAGCTTCCATCACTGGCTGCATTTGTTGATGCTTAACACAGAAATTTATTATCTAAATTTATCCCCTCTATGTAGATGCTGGTGAGAAATATATGAGCTCTCTCACTTTTGGGAATAGAAAGTTTACTGGGCGGTTATGAGTCCAGTTTCAAGTATGCAACAGTTTTGCAAGCTACACTGGCCAGCCATCTACATACTCTGCACCTGGAAAACCTTTCATCAGGAGAATTCTAAGAAATTACATGGATGATGATAAGCGTATGCCTTTCATGCCCGTTGAGCTAAAGACACCATTGCAAATCAACTTTTCAATTCAAATCAAGTCCTGTGACTTGGCAGTCTTATTTGTCAATTTGAGTAAGTATTGGAAATTTCCCATCTATTACTGAACATTTATTATTCTTCTGGGTGTTATACAGAGTCACTGCAGTGGGTAAACTATTGACACCATGATTTCCTTGCATTACCAGTAACCCAAAGTAGGATAGAGGACTTTACAATTTTCCCCAAACTCTATTGGGAATGTGATATTTTGAAGAGAAATATGAAGTTTAAAAGGAAGATGGCAACATGTGTACAAATATTCTCAATAAAAATGATGTATGGAATGTAATAAGAGCTGTAAGATTCCCCCAATGAAATCATTGGGGAAAAAAATGAAAAGATTCTTTAAAAAAAAAAGAGAGAGAATGTTGTTCTAGGAAAATTATAATGACAGTCTTTATTATCCTAAACCAGGGGTCCTCAAACTTTTAAACAGGGGGCCAATTCACTGTCCCTTAGACTGTGGGAAGGTCAGACTATAGTTAAAAAAAAAAAAAAAAACTATGAACAAATTCACTACAGAGCTGAGGATGAGTTGGCTGCTAAAGCAAGCCAGGCAGCAGCAGCACAAACACCCGGCGGGCTGGATAAATGTTCTCAGCAGCCTGTCTGTGGCCTGTGGGTCGTAGTTTGAGGACTGCTGGCCTAAACTATTCCTCAACATGCCCCCTCACCTTCCGTGAGGTTTTCTTAGATAGCGTATTCTTTAGAACATCTTTTGTGGCTAGTGAATTCTCTTCCTCCTCCTCCTCCTTCTATTACTCTTTACTTCCTCCCCCTCCTTTTTGGCCTCCTGTTCCTCTTCTTTTTCTTTCTCTTCTTTCTTAGCTTCTTTTTCTTCTTCTTGTGCTTCCAAAGACTATTGTTTGTTTCCCCTGAAATTTGATGCTATTTTTCTCCTCATTTGCTCCTCAGGAAGCATTTACTTTTCATTAATTATCTCTATATCAGAGAATATCATATCTCTATTCTCTTCCTCTGGCATAGACTTATATATCCAGCTGTCTGATGTAAGTCACTTGGAATATTCAACAAACAACCCAAATGTTCAATAGTTCCAATTAAATGAATATTCCTTCCTATCTTCCCTAGATAAATGGTTTCATTATTTTTCCATTTATTGACGATGTTCCAAAAGTCTATGTCATTTTGAATCTTTCTTCCCTTCTCCTTCTTTCTATTAAACTTTCTGCCATTACTTACTTATTTTTAAAAGAAAAAATTTCAAAAATTTCCAAAATTTTATTTAAGGTGCTTTTTACCTTTAGTAGGCACAACCAATCTCTCTCTTGCTAACGTCAAAATCAAACAAAGTATTTTCTATGTATGATACCATGTGTTACATAAGAGAAAATTTCCACTATTGAATGTATTGGCAAAGCTAATATTTCAGAGAAATTAATTCAAAAGTATTTAACATCAATAATTCTCAAATTATTTGATATCCATACTCTATATTACAGAATATAATAATCAGTGTTTACTACATTAACTATTAAGAATGAAATCTTTGAAGAGATACAAATGCTTTTTAGAATATGCAATATAGTGCTTAATTCATCTACCTTAAATATTCATTCCCTAAAATACACTTTTACTGTAGGTTTTGCCTAAGCTTTTCATTTTAGAATATATTAATTTCCCCAAATACCAATATTCTTGTGTTTTTGAATACTTTCTGATACAGTAAAGGAATCATTAATTTTCTTTTGTTTCCCCAATTCAGTACCTTTAATTAATCAGAACACACAATAATTGCATCTTTCTTAATAATTCTTCTGAGCTAGATTACTGTTGCTTCAACACCCCCAGGATCTCTAGGTCCTCCTCATTGTTGATTTTAATTCCCTAGTTCTTCCCCTGTCTATAGCAGTTTTACTAAAAAGCAGCAAAGGGCAAGCATGATGGTGGGGCAGGAGAAAGGTTAAATGAAACAAAGGAAAGATCTAGGAAGCAAAACTATGGATAGAGGTATAAACATATGTCTGTATATATCTAAATAACTAATTCATAAAATAGAAGTATTGGCCTATGTACATATATGAAAATACACCGACATAGTGGACAGATTTTGGGCCTCTGCTTGAGCCCTGTCTCAACAGAAGAACACATTGTTCCAAAACCTGGCATTCTGTGATGCACACTTTCACAGCACAATCACTAAAGACAAAAATAGGTGCATAAACAACTGTGGTGAAGAAAGCTGGTGGTGCCCAGCTATCAAACTATATAGTGTCTGGGATCTTAAAAGCTTGAAATTATGCAAGTTAGTATCCAGCAGAGAAGCAAGAAGTCCACATGGAAGACTTGTTACTAGATCAGGTAAGAGGTATCCCGAGACCCAAAACAAAATGGACAAACAAAACCCCATATTTTTGGGAATAAGGAGTCATAAGCAGAGACCCAAAACCCACGCATTGACAATGGGACATTCCCTCACAGAAGGGCATTACTCCTCTGGTTTCTTGAGGCTTCCTCACGCCCTCTAAAGAACCCCAATCCTACCTTTCACTGCAGGCTAGACCCGATCATGTACACAAGTACAGAGAAGAAATAAAAGCGCACAACACACAGACGACAGGAACAGGAATGGAAGTAGGGATGCCAGGAAGGGAGAAGGTGGTTTGGAAAGGAGGAGAGGGAGGGAAAACTGATTAAAATGATCAGCACACCACACCACCATCACTCCCAGGGACCAAACAGCAGAAGCCATGATGGAAAGGAGACAGCAGTCAGTGTAATATATGAAAATTATAATAATTTATCAAGGGTTCACAGCATGGGAGCCAGAGGAAAGGGATAGAAAAGAGGACCTGATACCCAGGGCTCAAATATAAAGAAAATGGTCAGATAATAATGATGGCAACATATGTACAAATATGCTTTCTACAAGTGATGTATGGACTGTTAAAAGAGCTGTAAGAGCCCATAATAAAATGATCTTTTAATTTTAAAATGTACTTCTTTCTTCACAGCACAATATTTTCTGTCAAAATGTATTTATATTTCAAGGTTCACAATAAAGACTCTTTACAAGATAAATTGTAAGGGTAATTATTTCATAGTTAGCCTCTGTCTGAATTCATTTTATTTTATATATTTACTTATATGTTTTCATATGCATGGAGATATTTGACTACTTTTTTTCACCAATTAACTGCAGTCTCTCCAGAAGTCTCATATTAAGGGTTTTTAGGTCAATAATATCATGTAAAATATACATCGAATGCATTTGTTATCGAAGTCAAAATAAGCTTAATATATTTATTAAAGTACAGATTATAAACAGAAGGAAACTTTCTTAACCAACTAAGTATCTCTTAGGAAACAAAAATGAATATTACTGTGGCAGTCATGTGCTTATGTTAATTTTATGATTGAAATGTAGGGGTGGAGTCTGGCTGTTAATCTGGAGATAGCCATTGAGTAGCCAACGAGGCCTCTGTGTGGGCATAGCTTTTACCTGAGACTCCTGAGAAATCTCACGATATTTCCCTCGTGAAGATGAGAAGCTATCTTGCCCAATTGTTGGGAGTTAGTTTGAGAGATGATTAATCACAGGCAAGACAAGCTGGCAGGGTTGGAGAGGCTGGAGGAGCCAGTGCAGAGACCACATGGCTTTGCCCTGATGGAGCCAGACCACTGAGGCTGGGGCAGCCACATGGAGGCCTCTGCCAGCAATGAGTTGCTTCTGCCACCATGGGATGCTATTGATGGACCCTGAGCCCTAGAAGCAAGGATCCATGGGGAGCCTGTCAGTGCTGGGACTTTGCACCCACTGATTTGTGACTTCGTGAGTCAGAAGGAGACTTTGTGGACTGATTTCCGGAATATGGGTTAATATCGGACTTGTGACTTTGAGCTGGACTGGGCTGGGATGGTTTCTCAGTGTCTTGTTCCTCTTGAATATAAACCTATTCCTTGTAACCATATGTGTGTCTGTGAAATTTGTTCCTCTAGTCTACAGACTAACTCAGTTACCATAAATGAGGCAATGTTAAAAGCATTTCTTTAAAATAAAAATTAATAAATTATATCTTACTATCCAATTTAAATTTGTCTGCAGATGGGAACATGCAAAATTATCTCCAGATAGATTTCTGATGAGAGCACTCAGGAGCAAATGAAGGGGGAGAAAAGAAAAGACGGTGGAGCACACCCTGGCCATGAAGCCCTGAGGAAAGTATGCCTACTCAGAGCAGCCGACACACAGAGGAGACCGTGTGGCAGGCCCCATTGCAAAACAGGACATCCCTCACTGACCTATAGTCAATCTTTGCTTATTCTTGCGCTGTCTTGTTTTTTGTGTACGTATTATTAGCTTTGCAGGTGTATTTAGATAAGATAGGCTGGATAAACAATCTGGCAGAGAAAGCAAAAGGAACCATGGCTCTGGAGAAACCTGAGAGAAAAGGAGGTGGGAAAGGAAGTGCTGCTAACAAACCCAGGAACAAGGGAACAAATGATCCAGAATCAGTGGCAAGGAGGGTGTAAGTAGCTTGGTAGGAATTGATCAAGGGCTATGTAACAGAGAGGAATTACTGAAACCCAAATGAAGGCTGGGAATGAGAGTGGCACAAGAGTAAAGTAAAAGGAAATAAGGAAAGGACTGAGGCAAAGGGCATTTATAGGGGTCTAAATACAAGTGTGCACATATGTAAATATATTGTATATATGATAATGGGAAAATAAATCTATATGTACATATTTATAGCTTTGGTATAAAGGTAGCAGATGGTATTGGACATCCACTCAAGTTCTCCCTCAATGTAAGAACATGCTGCCTTATTAAACTGGCATTCCATGATTCTCACTTTCCTGGCAAGATCACTGAAGACAAATGGGTCCATAAGCAAATGTAGTGAAGAAAACTGAGGGTGGCCAGTTATGAAAAGATGTAACATCTGGGGTCTTAAAAGCTTGAAGATAAATAAGCAATCAGCTAGCTGAGTGTGGCAGTCATGTACTTATGTTAATTTTATGATTGAAATGTAGGGGTGGAGTCTAGCCTGTTAATCTGGAGATAGCCATTGAGTACCTAATGAGGCCTCTATGTGGACATGGCTTTCTTCTGAGACTTCTGGAAAATCTCGAGATATTTCCCTCGTGAAGATGAGATGCTATCTTCCCCAATTGTTGCGAGTTAGTCTGAGAGATGATGACTCACGGACAAGACAAGATGGCAGGGTCTGAGAAGCTGGAGGAGCCGGAGGAGAGGCCACATGGCTTTGCCCTGATGGAGCCAGACCTCTGAAGCTGGAGTGGCATGCTGTTGATTGACCCTGAGCCCTGTAAGCAAGGAGCCATGTGGGAGACTCCTGCCAGTGCCGGGATTCTGCACTCACTGACCTGTGACTTCATAACTCAGAAGGAGACTTTATAGACTGATTTTCAGCATATGGGTTAATATCGGACTTATGACTTTGAACTGGACTGGGCTCAATGTACTGTTCCTTTTGTATGTGAACCCTTTCCTTGTATGTGTGTCTATGAAATTTGTTCCTCTAATTTACCTGGACTGACACACTCTTGTAACTTAGGAGTGGGGTACTAGAGGAACAAATCATAAGATGGAGGGTGGAAGCTTGTTTGACTTTTGCTTTATGATACTGTTTCTTCTTTGGCTAGCCAGAAGTCAGATATGTCCTTGCGGTTTACTGAGTTATTTTCTGGAAACAGAAGTTAAAGTTAAAGTGGGAAGTTAAAGTTTTGATTATTTTGTTTGGATGCTGTCTTTATAAGATTATTTCCTTATAAAATGGGGATTCTGCTCAAGGACAATGGTTAAGAAGATCAGAATGCCTGACCTAAAGCAGGGATCTGTTTTGATGCCTTCAGAGACCTAATTCAATGTTGTTGTGTAAACAGTAGTTTAGATAAGGATATAGATAAGCTTAGTAAGTATTCACCTTGATTGTTTTAAAGAATTAAGTTTGGTTTCTGACTTTGTTAACTATGATTTCTTATGCCTGTTATTGTAAATATAAGGATGCATAGAAATATTTATTGGGAAGTATGAAAAGAGTTTACAAATCCAGTTACCTCAAGCCAAGCATTGACCTTTAGAGGGTTTAGGAATTAGCATTAAAGAAATCTCTGAAGAGATTAAACCTACCTTGTCCTTAGATGGGGTTGGGCCACACCTGGAAAGACTTCTCTGAAGAAAGTAGCCCCACCCAGTCTTTTGGAGTACTCAGGATATTTGTAGTCTGAAAGAAGGTCAGACTGACCGATAAAGAAGGAAAGAGTCTATTTCCTTGGATAATTCTGACTAGTGATTATCTTCAGAAGTGAAGGAATCTGGAACCATGCAGATAACTCCTCTCTGGGTCTGAATGTTAAAGGAAACTTGTGGCAGGTTGAAATGCTTGTTAGGTGACCACTCAGATTTACTGCTTGTCGATGAAAACAGAAGAAACATGGCAATAAAGAGCTGGGTTGACTTTGGCCACTGACACGCATGGACTTTGTTCACAGGAAATAGAGAAGACAAGAGCAGGTTGACTGGTCTGAAGTTCATGACCTAGCATGAGAGAGCTAGGTATGTTGAGAATTTGTTGGGACCTTGTTCTAAAGAGAAGGTGACCAATGGCTACTGTGGTGAGGCTGAGTGAAACAGCCCACATTGAGTTGACCAGAACCCGACCAGAGGAAGAGAAACGATTTAAGTCTGTGAACTGGTGCATATAGTTGCAGACTTTATGGATGGCCTGTACTGATTTGACTGTGCTAATGGATACACACTTCACGAGTTTCCAACTGGAATGAAGATTCTTCACGTTAAAAGATATGATTGTTCCCTCAAAGCACTGGGTTGGTGTAAGTGGGCAATATAGAAATCAGATACCCAAAATGGGGAAATAAAGGCATGAGGTGATTGGCTTGCAAACTCGTATAGGAGGTGGAATATATGTTCATAGAATTATAGGATCAAGGCATAAATATTTTGTAACTACACTTGCAAGGCACAGGATATCTTTTGTTTTGTTCACTTATAGAATATTATTTTTAAATTTTTAAATTATATGCATTTTAGTTTTATCCTGTTAGGAATAGACATGATTTTATTGTTTATTTGAAGGTTACATATGGTTACAGAGTTATGTGAAAGTATAAAATTAATAAGGGGTGGTCTGTGGCAGTCATGTGCTTATGTTAATTTTATGATTGAAATGTAGGGGTAGAGTCTAACCTGTTAATCTGGAGATAGCCATTGAGTAACCAATGTGGTCTCTATATGGGCATGGTTTTCTGCTCTTGGGATTTGCTATGTACAGAATCATGTCATCAGTGAATAATGATAACTTGACCTCTCCCTCTCCCATTTGGATACCTTGAATGTCTTTCCGTTGTCTTATGTTATTTGCTAAGACCTCCAATACTATATTGAATAGTAGTGGGGATAAGGGGCATCCTTGTCTAGTCCCCTTCTTCAGTGGGATTGATTTAGTCTTTACTCCATTGACTATTATGCTACCTGTTGGCTTCTCAGAGATAGCTTGTATTAACTTGAGGAACTGTCCTTCTATTCCTATCTGTCTGAGCATCTTGATTAGGAAAGGGTCCTGATGTTGTCAAATGTTTCCCTGCATCTATAGATATTATCATATGGTTCTTATGCTTCATCTTATCAATATGATATATAATATTGTTGGATTTATGGATGTTAAACCATCCTTGAATCTCTGGGATGAATCCTACCTGATACTGGTGGATTCTGCTTTTTATATATTTTTGTATTCTATTGGCCAATATCTTGTTGAAGATTTTTGCATCTATGTTCATTAGAGATATTGGTCTATAGTTTTTTATTCCTGTGGGATCCCTACCCTGTTTGGGTATCAAAGTTATACTGGCTTCATAAAATGAGTTGGAAACTTTGTGGAGGATTGGTGCCATCTTGTTCCTCTTATACATAAACCTTTTCCTTATATCCATATGCGTGTCAGTGAAATTTGTTCCTCTAGTCTACCCAGATTGACACAGAGTGGAAGTTTCAAGTTTCTTTTCCCCTTCCTGAGGCACTGTGAATTGGCATAACCACACTGGAAGGAGCCAATGTTTTGCGATCTCTCTAAGGAGCAAAGCTGCTATCTTAGATTTTGTTTTCCAGGAAAGTAAAACCAGGGATGTTCATGCAACACAAAACTTTAACTAACATGTCTGCCTTAATGTGCTAACATAATTCAGTTCCACCGTATCTTATTGAAAAGCTGATACTGCTATAGCAAAAAAAAAAAAATGACAATGAAGGAGTAACTCTTTGGACTTTGAGACTGTAGTACAGTACTGTTATCCCAGTCAAGAAGCATAGAAACAAGTCTGGTCAAGCTGTCACGAGCAATAACTTGGAAGGAAGAACAAATCCGTACTGAGACAGTTGCTCTAGAAAGAGTAGTTGGAATAAACTACAATAGCAGTTCTTGCTGGATGCTTCTTTCAATGCATGGAAAATCATTACCCCAAAAAGGGGGGTGGAAAATCATTACCCCAAAAAGGGGGGTGGAGTAGGATTTTTAAGCAGAAATTTTAAAACTTTGTAGAATTGAAAAAACTAGTTTCTTTGGAATGAGCAAAATATTTTGAGCTTTATTTATTATAGTTCTGCTTATCTCCATTTTGCAATTTTGAACCACCAGAGGTCTCAGAAACCCACAAGGGCAGTTCTACACTGCTCTATAAGATTACTGTGAGTTTGGAATGAATCCATAGCAGTGAATTTGGTTTGTTGTGGCTTTATCTCTATTACGGTTCAGTGCTGATTCAGCAAAAGAAGTTTCCCCTTCTACATAACAGATCTGTTTTTTATCTAGGCCAATGAACTTCAGGAGAAGTCATCACCCATTTGTTAGTGGAAGTTTGCATGCTATTATGGTGCTGAATAAAATGTGACCCAGGAGTATGTGGAAATATGAAATATTATATAGCAATATAATATGCAAGTAAATTTTTTCTGAACCTAATTCAAAAACAGCTACAATTATACATTGAGAGAGAACTGCCAGAAATTTGAGCCAGATTTGAAATAGGCTACAGAACGAGGGATAGCATTGTAAACATCAGCTAGATATATTTGGGGGGGGCTGAAAAATTATCAGAAATATATTCCCCTGTTTTATTAACTATAAAAAATCAATAAAATTTGACTGTGTAGATTATGATAAGTTAGGGATAACATTGTGAAGCATGAGAAATCCCAAACATTTGTGCCCATGCAGAACCTTTATATGGACCAAGAGACATTCATTCAAACAAATAAGGAGATAAAAACTAAGTGGTTTAAAATTAGGACATATGTATCAAAGTTGTACTTTTTTTTACCATACTTACTTTAAAAAGCCAGCCTTACATCATACCACTTCCTTACACCATACTGCTTTTAAAAATTATCGCCAAACCAACAGGTTTTCTGAAATCAAATTTTGAAAATGTTCCATATATTATGCATACTGTACTATGAATTCATGTCCAACCCAGTGCTCATAAATAGAGATATCCTACTTCTGTTAAGATGGTATTTCAATATGTATGCTAAAAAGTAGTCTTAAAAGGTGGACTGTCTGAAAAAAAAATTTAAAGTAAAAAAGAAAGGTGGACTATCTGAAGGAGAATGAGGCATCAGGGATGGTGTCTCATTATCAAATTGAAATATGCATGTGAAATAACCTTGTTTTCTGAAAGTGAAGAGATTTTGAAGTACTTTTTGATGAAGATAAAAGACTACAGTCCTCCCTATGGCTTACACCTCAAAATTAAAAATAAAAGAAAGAAATCCACACAACTAGAACAATAACCAACATCATAACAAATGGAGAAAATAATCAAATTGCTGAGATTTTCATTCTACTTCCTTCTGCAATCAATGCCTATTGGAAGTATCAAGCAATATATTTTGTTGGAAAATCTGATGCATATTATCTCTTCAAATATTGGCGGGGGGGGGGCATTTACTGGGAGCTCTAAAATGGATTTGAATCAAGCCATGGTATTTGCAATCACCTCCTGTGCATATGAAAGCAGACAATAAATAAGGAAAATCAAGAAAAATTGATATATTTGAGTTATGATGCTGTTGAAAAACACTGAAAATATTAATTAAACATAAATTCCCACAATAGTGAAGAAATAGATTGATGAAATTTCATGTCTTGTATGTTAGATAACTTTTTAGATTGTTCGGTTTCTGGAAAAGCACATTATGTTTGGTAGAGTAGATGGTAATAAAAAATGAGGTCCTCAACAGGATGGATTTACAAAATGGGTGTCAACATATATGGTTGGTAATGATTACGGGGATTTTTTTTAATATATGGAGTTGCTATGAGTCATAACTGACATGATGGCATCTAATTAAACAAGAAATCATGCTGCACTGATATCACCAGAACTTCCAGAGAAGGAAGAAAAGTCTGGTAACCTACTTTCAACTCAGCCAAAATTCAAAGCTCAAAATGTCTTCTGAAATAGATTTCTGAAATGATCTGATGTCCACAATGTGGCAGTTCCATAATCTTGTGTCAACTTGATATATAGAGTGAAGGGGCAGAGTACAGCATGTCAATTGTGTCACAGCTTAATGTAACCTCTTTAAAGGCATGGCCTTCTCATGAGAAAGATTTTGGGAATCTTCCCCTTTCTCTCTGCCTTCATCTTCCTGTGAACCCCACATGGAGCCCTATGTGAACCCTGGATGTGTGTCCACTGCTACTCTATCTACAAGACTTTGTGCCTACCAGTCAATGATATTCATACATTCTGGACCATTGCATATGGCTATGGGAGTCTGAAGAGGAATTTATGGAATGATATCAGACTTATGGACTAGTGTTGAACTTATGGCCTTAAAATGGACTTGTCTGGGATGTTTGCTCAATGTGTAATTATTACTTGATATAAAGCTCTCTCTGGATATAAAAAGTCTCTGGATTTGCTTCTCTATTCAACCCAGCCTAACACACATGGGTTCACAAAAAGTTAAAGCTCAACTGAATAGCAGCTAACAAGAACAGGTGACACCATTATTTTAAAGTCTTTACTGTACTTTTAACAAGAAATACAGTATATGAAGGTGTACTACAAAATTATCCACTAATTCCCTATTCATTTAAGTGTATCTTTAATTCAAGTAAATATGCACCTTGAGAAGACTAATTACAAGGAACAGATACAAGCAGCATCACCCCTGACTTTTAAGATTCTACAGGATATTGAAGAAATAGATGCTTAAAATAATATTACTGCAGTATGAAGAGTTGAGAAAATAATTTAAAATGCCCCATTTTGTATTATCTGTAGCTTCAATGCATAGTAATAATTATAAATATAAATGCCAAGTATAACTTTCACATATTAAGAAAAACTAATTTCTCTCTAGGCCCATATTTTCAAACAAGAGGATATGGTTCAATATACCAAAGAAAGAAAGGAAATCATAGAAAAGATAATATACCATACCCAAGGAAAGAATTTTTCAGAAGTCAATTTTCCCTGAAGCTCTCTTTTCTTCCCCACTTCCGCAAAAGGTCAGTCTTTGCGGTTACTAAGGAGCCACCAAGAGCTGAAGGGTCAAAGAGAACATGCAGTCTCCATGTCAAAGAATAGTAGCATTCTTAATAAATAGGCTGAAATTAGAACAACAGACACGGCACAGATGATCACTTTAATCAGTGACCAACAGAACCAAGTTACCAAAGCAGAAAACTACTAGTTTTGCAATTTCTAATAACTTCCATTCACAAACCACATTATATGAGGATATATTTTAATTCTATTTTACAAAACAAGTTAATTGGGGCATAGGGAAAGTGTTTGCCCATAGTCACTTCCTAATAAAACTGAAGCCCAGATCTCTCAGTAGCCAAGTGTCAGTCTCTGACTCCCAAAATATCATGGTGATTTGAAGCACAAAGTGATTTGAAGTTTGTACTAAAACAGAGATCCTAAGAAGGAATTACAGCTTGTGGGGAGAACACAAGAACTGATAACAATTGATTAAAGTCATCTCCATTAAATATTGCTGCATACCAAGACCTTGGCTATCAAAATGACTCTGAATGATATCGTAGGGAAGAGTTGAATTATCTCATCAGGTCTCCAACTCTGTATTCTTGATGGAATAAGATTACTACATCTTTCTCCAAAGGTGTGCCTGATGAGCTCAAACCATCAACAGTTCCATTATCATCTGAGTATCTAATAGGTGCACTTTAAGTGTCTTGCTCTTACCCTTTGAGAAACTCAGACTGATTCATCATGACCTACTGAAGGTTTCTGAGACTGATCTTTCTCCAAGGGATTTACTGTTGATTTTTAACTGGCCACCATGTGGATTACAAACCAACTCATTATCACGACACCACCAGGGCTTCTTACTCTAATACTTAGTGAATTAAAATAAAGTAATTTTATTCTGCTCACCATCTTGCAGATGGAGATGGCCATGAGAATTTCAGGCATGTGGCATGTATATGGTCTAAATCAGCCAGGATTCATGAATGCAAGGACCAAGGGATAGAAATAGGAGTGAAAGCACTCTCTATTTGTCCAATTGACCCACATATTTCTTATCTGAGTCATCGTATGCTTTCACATGTATGCCATTGTGCTGCAAATTAAGAATATACCCAGGAACTTGGGGCTTCTCTTGCCTTTGGATGAACATATAAAAGAAGGATGTTACTGTACTGCATGATGTGATTGATCCTGGTTATCAAAGGAAAATTGGATTGGTGTTACATCAGTGGAATCTAGGAGTTTTCATTGATCACCTCATATTACTACCAGGCCCTCTGATTACAGTCAGTGGTAACATATAGCACTCAATTCTGACATGACTGATACTAATCCAGGCTCATCTGGAATGAAAGCTGGGTCACCCCACCAGGCAAAGAAACAGGACTGACCCACAGTATCACAGAGAGTAATGGAAATACAGAAAGGTAGTGAAAAAAGAGAGTTTGAAATACCAGCTATGATCACATGACCAGCTGCAGAAATGAGTACTTTAATGTTATGAGTAATTCCTATTGATGTTGTACATCAAATATTCTTGTTTTGTTCACTTATATAAGATGCAAATAGAATTAGTGCATTTCAATTGTGCACATGTTAATTGTATTCTTTCAGGTGCAAGGATGATTTTAGAATTGTCTTTGGTGATCATGTTTGGTTGGAGCTGTATAAAAGTATTAGGCTGACAGGGGGAGGTCTGTGATACTGACAGACTATATCAAGTAGGCATTCTTAGCAGAAGCTGTCAGCACACTATTGAGAGTGGATTGTTTGGCTGGTTTTAGACCTCTGCATCCACTAGCCTGACCCTCTGTATTCTCTACTTTGTCATCCTGCTCTGTGCCTTAGTCTATTTCTTCCTGTTCATCAGCCTCCTCATGTCAGGGGAAGTTTGACTTGAAACAAACTGGACTTAACTAGTCCTTCAACTACTTCTTGATATCAATCTCTTTCAATAAACAACATACGCAAGCATCTCTGGTATTGTTTCTCTGGAGAACCCAAACTAACACACTGGGCAATTGGAGTGAAGACCTCTTTCCTCATATACACAGCATATCGAGGCTCTTTAGATTTTCTCTCCCCACATTGTTTCCCCACACTTTTCATGCTCTTCCCACACAGAAACCCCCCAATAAGCAAAATTCTTACCAAGTCCCTGTTTCCCTAAGGCGAGAAACTCAAGGTGGCCAGGGTGAACTAGGTCTAGACTCAAAACTGATGCCATCACTTCTACCATCTTATTTTAGTCAAAACAGTATGAAATAATCCCAGTTTGGAAAAAATGTAGAAATAGACCTTCCCTGTCATTGAAAGATGGTCACTCTGCAGAAGGGCCCCAGAATTTGGGAGTTCTTCAGTAAATTGGGATCATTGAATTAAATGACAATCCAATTGACTTTATAATGATTTAGACACTCATACATACAAATTGAGGGTGGATAAAACATGGAAAATCCCACAAACAAACAAACAATTCCCAATGAGTTAATTTCAAGTCCTTGTGACCCCATAAGTGTCAGGGTAGAACAATGTTTACAAAGGTTGTCAATGGCACAGATCACAAAGTTTTCTTCCAAGCTGTGGTCATACCTGAATCCTTAACATTAAGCATTTGGACCATCCACAGGTTTCCTGACATTACATTACCACTCCTTCTGAGTTCTACAGCAGGCACTGACCAAGGATGGTTTCCATAACCTTTCCAATATTGTACTGTAGGCAGGCATTATTAACCTTTTATTTTGCCATGCCAGAAGAAATCTATTCACCATGTATGCATGCGCATATGAGGATGTTTTCCCTTCAATTTTTCATTTTAACATACAGGACAATGACTTGAAACAACTTAAGATAAGCCCCTGTTCTATTAATTTGTTGGTCTTCATAGTAAATTTACCTGAGAACCCGTAATTGGTTTCATTGTCCAGCTGTAATACAAACCAACTTAATGGGAATCTTTGGGAGACAAAGTTGCTTTTTATAAAGGTTCCTTAAAAAACAAAACCCAAAAATGCCAAATTCATTGCTCCTTCATGTATTACAAAGCAGAACTGTTTCCCGTAAGCTTTGCAATCACTGTGATCTTCCAAGAGACATTGGTTGGCTTTTCTTTTTAGCAGGTTTTGGGTAGATTCAACTGAAAATACTCTTGTTATTAGGGAAATGCTTAATCATTTGCACCACTCAGGTATGAAGAGACCACATGTGGAGCTAAAGTTTTGAACAATCGTGTATTAATAAGGATACATCCTTGAATTTTAGTTATAATTATATAGCAATATCCCAAAGGATGTGGGAGGGGCTTTTTCTGATTAAGATACTGTCAGATAGCTGGATGATTTTTATGTGCAATTGCTTTAAACTTCCAACAATCTTCAGGTTTAATATAATCACAATGATTTCCATGCTTATATGCTGATAAAAAATTCAGAAATACTGTATTACAGTCACGATTCAACTGTGTTCTTGATTCTGTTAGTTTTTCATTTTACAGTGAGAAGTCTAGGACAGCAATGAGTTTGTAATATCTGATAATAATGGGTAAAGGAGTTTAAGGCTGTTTTGTTTCTCCTCTGGCTTACTTGAAATATTGACATTATTGGAAAAAGTCACCAAAACAAAAACAGAGATAATAAAATTGCCCCATTAGAAAGGAATTAATCACATCAAAATTAATGATTTTCAGTCAGTAACGATGCCAGTCTTTGGTTGTCAGGTTAACTCAATTTCAATTTAACTGGGCCACTCTATCATCTGAATCAGAGTACCGGACAGAGATGAATTAAGGTGATTCAGAGGCTGTGTATACTATGTGCCCAGGATAAGAATTAATCCTGAAGAATGATCTTAGTCTTATCTTTCATATTCTGTCCCTCTCGCAGATGTGCCTTTAAGAAAAAAGAAAGAATGAAAAGAATCCTTGTTCTTAATTGCAATGCTGAAGATGCTATTTAATTGATCTTACTCAGTTGTTATGATGTTCATTGTCTTTGTTAAAGACCTTTACAGGAGAATAACACCATGCCTCCACAGGAACTGTGAAGGAACCTCCAGGTGTCATAGAGGTTAGGCTTTAGGCTGTGATCTGCAAGATTGGCAGTACAAAATGACCAGCCTCTTCCTCAGGAGAAAGACAGGCCTTTCTGCCCCCATAATCTGTTACAGTTTAGGGAAACTCACATGGGCAATTTTACCACATCTTATAAAGTCATTATGCATCAACATCAACTTGAGGACAGTGAATTTAATTTTAGTTTATTCTATAGAAGGGGTATTCTGTTGTCTAGTGGCTTCTTTATGGGTATCTAGGTTAGTAGATCAAAACCACTATGCACGTCAAGGCAGAAAGACAATCCTATAAAGAGTTACAATCTCAGAAACCCGTCCAGACAATGCTACTCAGACCCATAGGTCATTGTAAGATGAAATAGAATCAATAGCAGTGAGCTATTCTATTCAAGAGGGAGCCGTGATTACACTGCACATTAGGCATAGGGCTGCTAACTGCAAACTTCTCTGAAGGAGAAAAATTAGGGTATCTGTGCATCAAGATTTACAGTCTGAGACACCCTATATAAACTCATTATGAATAAGAATAGATTCATTGCCAGAGAGATCATTTGGTCTAAAGAAGGACCTGCCTGGCACAAGCAGTTTGTCGGTTGTTAACGCAAAGTTTGGTGTTGGTGGTTAAAACCACCCAGGAGATCCACAGCAGAATGGTCTCCTGGCTAATTGCTTCCATGATGATTCACACACACACCACCTATAAAAAATGACAATTTAATTGTCATCAAGTTAATCCTATCCATGGGTGTTTCCAAGACTACCAGTCTTAATGGAAACAGAAAAAAAATGTCATCTTTTTTCCATAAAGATTACCATTTAGAAAACCCCGTGGAGCACTTCTGAAATACCTGGGGGGAAATGGGTAGAGGCCAACTCAATGGCAGCAAGTGGCATTTCATCTAAGCCTAAGGACTTTCACCTGAAATCTCACGGTGAGTTTAACAGAAATTGTAAATTCATCTCTGTTTAGGTTTTTATGACAGTAGAAAGCTTTCAGTCTATATGCAATAGCATTTCCAGATCTCCATTTCTGGGTGAAATGGTTAGAAACATGACTAAAGACTCCACAGAAAGCTCAACTTAGTAGTAATTGGAGCATTGATTCAGCAGTCATTTCCCGAAAACATAGCTTTCAAGTTACCCTGACAGGCCCTGGGGATGCAAGGATGAATAAAATGTGTTCCCTGTACTCGAAGCAATTATTGTGTCACTTGTAAAGTCTGACAAGAGGCACACTGACAAGAGCTCTAGGAGTCAATGGAGAGCAAGACTGGCCCTTTGTTGGATCCTCTCTCTCCAATTCCCAGCTAGTTAGCACCAAGTTCTGACTGTGAGTACAGTTTAGGCACTTCTGATTATAAAACCTTCATGCCATTCAGATCTTCAGAATAAGATTGTGGGTAGTTTGAGGATAGTTTAATTTCTCTGTGTAATGTTAATAAATTGGAAATTTCTCATGTGACTCATTCCTCGTACATAATCGCACTTGAGAAATCCTCCACCGTCTAAGAGGAAATGTACAGGTCCATGAAGAGAGTTCTCTTTCTTGATTTGTGTCTTTTCAAAATGCCAAAGCTGTCCCCTCATAACTCTAAGTGATGCTTCTCCAAAGTTCTCTCCCCAATATGAACCTGATGCTCTCAAATCTTTTCACTGGCGCAGAGCTAAAGATGCATCCCCACCAGTTCGTCCTCTCTCTCCACTCATTCTTTCCCTGTGCCCTGTCTCTTCCTATCTTCTTTATGTGGATAGCCTTAGTTTCCTTCCTATTTTTTTATTTTAATCAGGATATCTTTGGGCATCAGCTTATCTTCGGCCTCTCTAGTCTTTTCTGTCTCTGCTTGCCTACCCTCCCCACCCCCATCCCAATCTGCTTAATAAAGATTCAGAGAACTGAGCAGACATATCTAGGAAAAGACAAGGAGAGATAGTCTAGAGATACACACAGTGATCAAGTGCATTTCTATCTCATCTCTGAATCTTAACCATTCTGAAGTAGAGTATTTCCCCAAAGCTTGTCTCCTTAGTATTCAAATCAGAGCTACTTAATGGGTTAGATAAAAGTGAAGATGCTACAGAGACTCAAATTTATGCCACCTCTGCTGAAATGTCTCAAAGTTTCAGGTAAAAGAGTTGGGATCTGCATTTCCATAAAGACCAAGCAGGACCATAATCTGCTTATAATATTCCAGAAAAGAAAAAAAGTGAATATCAGAAGAGACTTTGAAACTGGCTCTTAATCCTACAGTAAGCACAGCAAGTTAAAGATGAAGTTAAAGAAGAGAAAATTTCAAAGAGCAGCTCAGGAAACAAAGTCAAATATCCTAATATTTGTGCAAAGACAAAGAATGAGGAAACCAAAAGGAAATATCATGCTCAGCATAGCTTAAACTGAAAGATTTGATAAAAAAATCCGAGCCTCAAGTGCCAATATTGAAATATTCTATAGGTAAAATATTGAAGGATGCAGGAAGCATCAAGAGAAAGGATACACAGAGTCTGTATCAAAAATAGCTAGTTGTCCTTCCGCCATTTCCAAAGATTAACAAGAAAAGTTGTGCTGAAGGAAAAAGTTCTAACTTTAGTGGCAGCATTAGCCAAAAACAAGGCTTCAGGAACTAATGGAATACCAATTGAAATATTTCAATTAGATATGAAGGCTGGAAACACTTGCTTGCCTTAATTCCATAAAAGGAAAATGAAAAGTTATCCTCAATTGATCATGACCCACGGTGCCCCAAGTATATCAAACTAGAACAATGCCTCTGAGTTTTTGATACCAATTTTTCTGGAAGTAGATTTCCAGGTTTTTCTTCTGAGAAGCTGATGAGTAGATTTGAACCTCCGATCTTTAAGTTACTGACTTTGAGTTTACACCCAGGGATTTCTCATCCATTCAAGCAAAAAGGTGATGATGATGATGATGATGATGATGATGATGATGATGATGATAAGAAAACCTTGCAAAATAGGAAAAATTTTAAATGAGTTATTACTTATAAAGCCTGGCATGCAGCAAGTGTATAATAGGGTCACTATGAGTCAAATGGACTTGATGGCACTGAGTTGGGTTTTTGAGTTTAGTACTGTTATTTCCTACAATACATTGCCACAAATTCCTTATTTTCACTTTGAAGTTAAACTTCCCCAATCATAAAATCTTAAGACACTAACAATATCTGGTATATGGAATGTACTCAAAAATTTTTGAAAGGATGTGTATCATTGTTTTTCATTCTTGAAAATAAAGTGACCTGTTCCTCTCTTCAGCATTGTGGTAGTCACCTAATCTGGAGTCAATTTGAGGAATAAGCATGCAGGAGTGGAGTCTAGCCTTTCAATCTGCAAGTAGTCAAAGGGATTCTGGTCTTCTACACAGAATTTTGGGAAATCTAACATTTTCCTCCTTGGAAGCAGGAGACACATCCTCTCCCTCCATCACTTTCTCGGTCACTCTACTTACAAGGCTTGACTTCCAGTGAGACCTCTCTGAGGAGAAGTCACATGGACTTACCTAACCTGATACAGCATTGGGAACAGGGGAAGCCACATAGAGACCTCTGTCAGCACTGAGATGCACATAATACCACTGGATCCAAAAACTTTCTACTCACTGGCCTGTGATCATCCTGCGTCCAACATCATTGCATGTGCTTTCTGAGTCTGAGGAGGATTTTATAGGTTGGTATCAGACATAGGGGCTAATATTGGACTTAGGATGTTGGACTGGACTTGGTAGGGATGTTTTCTTAATGTGTAATTCCTCTTTATATAAAACTCTCTCTTACATGCATATGTGTGTTTATGAATTTTTATAGTCTATCCAAATGAGCACAAGCATATAACAATGTTGCATTATAGATAGTGTGGTTCATCACATCCTTGTCCTATTTCTAAAACTTCAAATAAGTCAGCCTAACACAGTTGGGTAGTGTACCCATAGCCTGACATCCTATGACTGCAGAGTTTATTGAAAACTGAATTCTAAACAAATTGCTGAGCTGAGTCTTAATTATATGAAATAAAGATACTGCATAAAATTGCTCTGTAAATATTGCTTACTTTTCAACCTATTGTTTGTTTATAACCTTTTTATCCTTCTTTTAATTATCAGCAGAGACCAGACTCCTTCAACAATCCATTTGGCATTTAAACTACAAAAGCTGAAGTCTGTAGAGCTTATGTGGCTCTAAATGGGGGTGCAGTGTATTATGCATTCATCACAAACACTGAAAAACATTCTTGGATTCCTACTCCATCTTTTCCCTCCCACAATTCTCAGCACCCCAAATGACCGATTCCAAAGCTAAAGCTGAATGGTACAGAGGAAGGGTCCTGTGCTTGACCCTTCAAGTCAGAACACCTTTAACTTGACTTGTAAGAAAAACAATTCATACCTTTGCCATTTATGACTGCTCCCACAATATCCACACAAAAATGCCTAAATGCAGTTTTTTTAAACTGAACACTATAATGAAAACATTGATATTGAATTTTAAGATTCTCTGTCTTCAGCTGGGATGATAATATTTCTCACTGCCCCTAGGAAACCTTCTAAAAATTCTTTATTACTGTGCTCAAAACATTAATTTTATAATTATTGATTCATTTAATTGATTCTGTCATTAGTGAGATTCTAGAGCATCAAATATCACTTATTTTTACAATCCAAATTATTTTTTAAAAGTTTGTGTTAGTGCAGTTTGGATGAAAGTTTGAAGAACAATTTTCCATTCAACAATGTATACACATTTTTTGACATTAATTGCCATCCTCTCAATGTAGCACTGCTCTTCACACTTCCTCTTTGAGGGCCTCACTTTCATTTAACAGTTTTTCCTTGGCTGTATCCTCTTACCATACTTACTCAATTTGCATGCTGAACAAATAATCAGACAATCTGAATTATTTGAAGAAGGCCAGAGACTCAGGATTGAAGCAGGGCTTAAAGCACTTGCTGATGAAGGAAATTGGCCTTCAGTAGGGATTACAACTCAATGTAAAGAAAACCCCAGACTGAGCCCTGGTTGCCTAGTGGTTGTGTGCGGGAGTGCAGCCCACAGAATTGACAGTTTAAATCCAGCAGCAGCTCTCCAGGAGCAAGGAGCTGGGCTTCCTACTAGGGCAGTGATGCCACACACACACACAAAAGCAAACAAACAAAAAAAAAAACAAAAACCCCAAATAACCCAATCCTCACAACTAGAACAACAGGTAATATGATAAATGGAGAAACATTGAATTTCTCAAGGATTTGGTCTTGCTTAGATGCACAACCAATGCTCATGGAAGCAGCATTCGAGAATTGAAAGGACACATTGTATGAGGTAAAACTGCTGCAAAAGATCTCTTTAGAGTGAAAACCAAGGATGATTTTTGAGGACTAAGATGTGCCTGATCTAAATTATGGTATTTTCAATGGCCAAATATGCATGTTCAAGTTGGACATTGAATAATAAAAACCAAAGAAGAATTGGTGAATTTGAATTGAGGTGAGGAAGAAGAATATTGAGGGGACCGTGATCTATTAAAAGCCATTTTAGAAGTTTACTCCAAATGTTCCTGGATGTCTAGACTTCATCTCATGTAATTTGGACATGCTATCAGGAAAGAACAATCCCTGGAAAAGTACATCATTCAGAGTAAAATAGAGGGCAGTGAAAAAGAGGAAGACCTTCAACAAGATGGATTTACAAAGTGGCTGCAGCAATGGACTCCTCAAATGTCAGACTGGGGCATTGTTTAATTCTTTTACACAAAGGGGCACTATGACTGGAACTGACTTGATGGGATCTAACAGTGACATTTTCCTGCTCTTCAGGTATTCTGGGCTCTGTTAGTGGGCAAGTGTGGTCTTTTGGGCTTTGTACTTTTAAAGTTCAGAGCAGTACTCTTCTCATGGGGGTTATTGGGCACATTTTCGGTCTATTGATTGGCTACAAGTTAATCTCTTGGTGGGTTCAGTTTCTGGATTGAAGTGTGACTAAGGAGTACAGTCTCAGTGGTCCTACCAGTTACTCAAATACCAGCAAGTTGTATCACTTTTGTAATCTTTTGATTTTGTTCCATGTTTTAGTTGAGGACCTTTGGATTGTAATCCAAATCAAAGACATCAGCATGGGTAGAGGAGCACCATCCATATGGTCCGCCAGTCCTGAACAATAATTATTTTCTTGAGTCTGATGACCATCATTCCTCTTTGCTTTATATAGGGAAAAACCTATAATTGCATCTCAGACAGTGGCTTACAAGTTGTTTTTTTCTGCTTTTTTTCCCCACTGTGCAACCCACTTCAGTGCCTGGAGTCCATGGGGTAAAGCAAGGCTATGGTTCGGGGTTACAGTTTGCTTTGGCATGGGACACTATGAGAGGCCCATGGTATCGAACTTACCATAAATACAAACAGATTTTAGTTGCTACTCGCAAAAGTGTACTATACAACATTGTCTTTGTGGATTATGTTGTACCAGTTGATCTAAATGCCTTGCAAGACTATGGTCCTAAATTTCTAAAACCAATGACTTATTCCTTCAATATGCTTGCTTACAACTTAAATGCTCAACAACTGTGTCCCTATTTGTTTTACTGGGAATGTACTTGTTAAACATGTCACTGTTGAAACCTACTGACTACATCATAGGAGAAAAATGTAGCACTTTTTTTTTGGGGGGGGGGGTCACCATAAATCAGGTTTCTCTCATGGCAACTAACAACATTTTTTCTAAGCCTAGAGAATTATTCCTTTCCCTTGTTCCTTGTTTGAAATCTTCATACTTGTTTACCATTTATACCAGGACCTCTGTACCTCTCCCTCTGAGGTTCCTAGGTACTCACTCATTGCCCACCAGAGATAGCCTGTCCCTCAGATTGTCCACATGTGCAGGACTTCTATTACTTTTTGACTCTTCCTAGCCATACTATGCAAAGAGTAAAAGCATTTTTTTGTTTCAAATTGCATTTTCTCACATCTCATAAACTAATCTCTTCCAGCAGCTACAATACATTTTATAAAATTGAAATTTCAGTCATAAAGCTGTTTCAAATATTTTATCCTGGCAATAAATCCAGCCATAGTTTCCTTTTGCTCTTAAAACCTTAAGAAGCTAGCAAACAATTCACAAATGTTAACTTGTGTCTCAATCATTAAACAACACAAAGAATATTACCTTTTGAATTCTCTTTCTCCTCCACCTTCCTCCTATCCAGCATTGTCTCTTTGGTAAAGTATACGTAATGCAAAAGTTTATGTGTTTCTTTTTCTTCTATTTTGTCAATTTAAAAAACTAAGAATATTATTTGTAACCCATTCAGAAAACATAAAATCATATGGGTACGCTTTTCAAAGTGGAAGAAAATTGATTGATAGTTTCCTTATCTATTCTGGAATCTGCCTTATTCCTGTCTAATACATTTATGAAATCATCAAGATTTCTCTTGCTTAGTCTTCTTTTCTTTCTCTCTGTACCAGACTCGCTCCTCTCTTTGAAATATCAGAATCCTAATTTGTTTCAGTACTGTCACCTTCCTTAAAGAAAATTTTAGCACAGGGAGTCTCAAAATAAATGAACAAATGAACATTAAAAATAAAACTTCTGAATGTTACAATCTGGACTGAATTTACTGATGTGAGTCTGCCCCCGCCCCCCTTTTTGACATTTTAGGGGCTTCTTTAGACACGATAGACAACAAAAAATCGGAATCACTACACAACCGAAGCTACTGAACGGCATCGCACTTCATGTCACTAGCAGTCTATGGGAGCTCCCAGCCACACACTCTAAAATAGCAGAGATCTTCCAGGAAGACACTTATCTGGACCACAGTCAGTACCACCTGCAGTGCCTTGTAATGGAAATGAAAACATAAAATCGTCATCACTTTACTACTTTCAAATAAAGTATAAAATGGACCTCATAGCTTCTAAATATTAACCCATGAACACCTGATCAGATCTTAATAGGATTGAACACCTGGAGGGCAGACTGTTGCTTGTGGCTGCTACTGGAGTTTTGTTAGTGGGAATGCCTGGTCTGATCTATGTAAAACTTCTCTCCTGATAGCTAAGAGTGAATGTGCACTTCGATATGTCTTATACAACCTCCCCCATCTCTGCAATGGAAAAAGCCCATCATTTTCAGGACAAAAATCGCATGATGTCTAACCTGGAAGCGAATTTCCTTTTTGTTAGGGTCAATGCCAAGTATAAAACTCTGAGAGTGCCTGGGTCTCTAACTTAGGGAGAGAAGGAGGGAGTTTGACATGATCATAAATAAGTAGTCATATAGAAATAAAGAGTAAGTGGGAAAGATATAAAAGAGAGTTGGAGCAGGCTTGAATAGAAGAATAATTCAGAAGAGAGAATAATCAAAAGAATAAAAAATACAATGTCGTGAAGAATTGAAAAGTTTACATAAACGTAAAAGGCCGGATAGCTTCAAAAAGAACCGTGACTCTCTTTTCTGATAGCTTTGACGTTATCTCCTTTGAATGACTCAACAGTTTCATATTTAACTCAATGCTGTGTCCTAATAATGACTTTCAAATTATTCTACTAGCATATGAAGGTTTATTTTCTTAAAGAAAGTTACAAAACAATATCCCTGAGAGCATAGCTAGATGAAGACAAAACCAAGCATATCCTGTTGCCATTGTGCCAGTTCTCACTCATAGCAACTTTACCTAGTGTTTCTGAGGCTGTACAGAATCTTTACAGATGATAACCTTATCTTTTCCAGAAAAGAAAGGCCAAGGATATATCTATATATATGTATGTATATATATATATATATTCTTTCTGATGCAAGAAATACTGGTAATTCTAATTTTAGTCTCGTCTTAGAAAGATCTCAACTCTGCACATGTTATTTGAATGATTTTTTAATTGGATGACAATTGGTTTTTCATTATTATTTTATTTCACTGGGGACTTGTATAACTCTTATCACAATCCATCCATCCATTGTGTCAAGCACATTTGTATATTTGTTGCTCTCATCATTCTCGAACCACTTTTTTTCTTCATGAGTCCTTGATATCAGCTCATTTTTCTACTCCCTCATGATCCCTTGATAATCTATAAAATATTATTTGGTGTATCTTACACTATCTGATGTCTCCCTTCACCCATTTGAATGTTGCCCATCCCCAGGGAGAAGATCATATGTCGATTCTTATAATCAGTTCCCTCTTTTACCTTATCCTCCTTTCTCCCTCCCAGTATTGCCATTCTCAGCACTTGTCCTAAAGGGATCATCTGTCCAGGATTCTGTGTTTCGAGCTCTTCTCTGCACCAGTGTATATCCTCTGATCTAGCCGGATTTGTAAGGTAGAATTGGGATCATAATAGTGTGTGGAGACAGCATTTAGGAACGATGAAGGTTGTATGTTTCATCATGGCTACACTGCACCATCACTGGCTCATCTCTTCCCCATGATCCTTCTATAAGGGGATGTCCAGTTGCCTACATATTTGCTTTGGGTCCCCAAGCTCCACTTCTTCTCATTCACAATGACATGATTTCTTATTCATTGATGCCTGATACCCGAGTCTATTGACACTTGGTGATCACAAGGACTGGTGTGTTTCTACCATGTAGGTTTTGTTGCTTCTCACCTAGATGATTGTTTGTTTACCTTCAAGTTTTTAAGACTCCAGATGCTATATCTTTTTATAGCTGAGCACCATCAGCTTTCTTCACCACATTTGCTTATGCACCCATTTGTCTTCAGCAATCTATCAAGAAGGTGAGCACACAATGATGTGATTTTTTCTTCATTGATGCTTGATATCTGATCCCTTCAAAACCTCATGATCACAAAGGCTGTGATGCTGTCTTCATGTGGGCTTTGTTGCTTCTGAGCTAGATGGCTGCTTTTTTATCTTTAATCCTTTAAGACTCCAGGCTCTATATCTTTTGACATCTGGGCACTATCAGCTTTCTTCACATTTGCTTATGTACTTTCATGTCTTCAGCAATGATATCTGAAAGGTGAGCATCATGAAATGTCAGTTTAATATAGTAAAGTGTTCTTGCATTGAGGGAGTACTGGAATGGATGCCCATTGCCCTCCATTCCTTAGTACTAAACCTATAAATGCATACACATAGATCTATTTCCCTATATCTATCATCATATATGCAATAGATTTACATATGTACATACCTGTATTTAGACATCTATTAATATCCTTTGTTTCCTAATTCTTTCTTCTATTTCCTTTTACTTTCCTCTTGTCCTCTTATCATAATCAGTCTTTATTTGGGTTTCAGTAGTTCCTCTCGGTTACATTACCCTTGATAAAAACCTACCATGCCTCTGCCACCTTCATCCCCACCACTTGTTGGTCACTTGTCTCTAGGTTTGTTAACACCACTTCCTTTCCCTCACCTTCCCATCTCCCATGTCCTGCTGAAACTGTCATTCCCATTGTTTTTTCCACCAGATTGTTTACCCAGCCAATCTTATCTAGAGAGACCTTCAGAAATAGTACCATGCACAAAACAAGGCAGAGCAAAACAAGGCAACAAAAGAAAATGAAACAACACTACCACCACCACCAACAACAAAAAAAACCAGTGATCAAACAATAGAAAATCCTGAACATAGTTCAAGGACTCTGTTGACCTTAGGAGTATTTTCCAGTGGAGTGTGATGGGATGCCACACCCTGGTCCCAAAGTCTACTTTTGGAACTCCTTTGGGATTTCCTTGATCTGCTCCCTTTGCTGTTCTGTTACACTCACTTAGTGTTTTGCCTTGGTGTGGTGGGGTCATATCCAGTGCAATTCCTACCTTGCATCCCCAGTGTCATGCCCTGTAGGGCTATGAGCCTGTGAAGGATGTTGTGTCTCATAGCGGGGTTGATAATATGGCCGTCTCTCTGTGGATTGACTTTTCAGAATGGGGATATTCTCCTTAAGGTTTGGTGGGTCAGGATGTGCCCCACTCTTTTTCCTTTCCCTTCACTTGCTCCTGCATTCTCTGATCAGACAAGGCCCTCTTCCTGAATTGTAGCTTCAGCACCGAAGTTAATTCTTCTGGGGGAGGGGCAGCTGTGAACATAGCAGGGATTGGGGTCAGCCCCTCAAACCTCTCTCCTGGTTCCCTACTTCATGCTGGTATGCTCATTTACCTTTGCTGTCCTCAGTGATCATATCTGAAACGTGAGCATCATGAAACGATGCCACTTTAATATGACAAGTGCTCTTCCATTGAGGGAGTACTGGTCCAACTTTCCCTGGGGAGACATAAATAATACCCTCCCCTTGGGTTCTTCTCTGTTCTACATAGGGTAGCTATGAGTTGGATAGCACTCAATGGCACTTGGCAGCAACAACATGATTTCGAATCAGGTGAGAAAGATACTGGTCCAAAATTTTGTCTATTATATTTTTATGCATTTCTATTTCTCATTTGTTTTCATCAGCAGGTAAATCGGGACCATAAACTCGGGGGGGGGGTGTTTCAGAGGCCTGTGCTTCAACCTGATACTCTATTGGGGCTTACTCATTTTTAATTACAAGTGAGCAGAGGAGAGATCCAATTCAAGCTGTTCCTGCTTTCCAAAGATCCCTAATCTACCCGTTCTCTTTCCCAAATTGTCTGAAGATCATGGGACTATTGCAAGGGGCACTGAAAATATAGCAGCATCTTTAAAATACTTGAAACATAATAATAAAATTGGCTGTTAAATTTGAGAAAAGATTGGTCCAGTAGTTAATAAAAAAGCAGTGAGAAAAAAAGCAGTGATAATATTGAATAGAAACCAGCAGTAAGTTAAGGAGAAAACACAGTAGAAGAAAATTATGCAAGATATTATTATTTCAGCTTTGCCTTAGCTTTATATGACAACTCTCAATTGAGAATACCAATCTAAGACAAAGGAAGTATAGGAACAACTTGAACTGTTCTATTTTTCCTTGTGGAATAGTTGCAAAAAGGAAATTACCTTTGATTATATAGCTCTGTCAGAACCTACATTTTTTTCTTGGAGGTCGACACATATACCACATTCAAACTCTAGTGGCATAAGCATTCATGGAACAGGTATGGAAAAATTATGATATATAGACACAATCTCCCACATTACCAGACAATTTGCAAGGCCACAATCATTTCAACTATTTAAGAGAACTGTGAACAAGGAGGCATTTAGAAGGAACCATATGTTAAAGGTCTTAGCGAAATCAAAGCCTTCTCTTTTATGGACTTGCTGCTTTGAATTATTAATGGAACACATTACATAAATAAGGGGTAAAGCTCCTCAAACTCTGACCTGATACTAGTTTGGGCAAGTAATTAAACCTTTTAGTTCTTTAGGGGAGTCTAGGTGGTGCTGTGGTATGTCTTGGGTCTGTAACCACGAGGTGAGCAGCTTGCAACCATCTCTCACTCCTCAGGAGAAGATGCAGTTTTCTACTCCTCTAGTGATAGTATCAGTTAGGGGCAGTTCCATCCTGTGCAATCAGGTCCCCATGAGTCCAAATCGACCGCAGGACAGGAAGCTTGCTTTTGGATGGGGCTCTTTAAATGAAGTCCTCCTTTGCACTACTCTTCCAGTTTGGTCTCTCAATGTACCTTGAAGCAGCAGTGAATTTCCTGCCTACACTATTTTAAGGCAAATATAGCTTAATATCATAAAGATTGATTTTCTTTCCAAGTTTATTGCCTATATCCTGTGACAAAGGTGACTCACTCATTGAGTCTGTAGAAAGAGTACACCTTAGACCCTATTAATGAAACAGCAAGCCTAGTTTGATTTAAGAAAGGAACCCTACTGGTGTACGGGGTTACACATTGGCTTATTAAGTAAAAAATTAGCAGTTCAAACTCACCAGTTGCTCCTTGGGGAAAGAAACAGCAGTCTTCTCCCTTAAAGATTAAGTTTCAAAAATCTAGAAGCATTTCGTTTCTCTCCTAGAAGAGCAGTATGAGTTGGTATCTACTCAAAGGTGGTAGGTTTGGTTTGGATGTCGGTCAGTTAATGAACTTTTTATGCTAATATCTTAATCAACCAATGACTTCGCTGAAAAAATAACAATGGTAGGCAACATTGTATGAAAAATAGAAGTGTATTGCATTGTCATCATCCACTGGACACTCCTCAAAGTACTAAATGGAAAAGTGTAGCCACCCACAGAATGTATCCCAGTTAGAGGGACCAAATTAGTGTTGTGGTGGTGGTTTTTGTTAGTAGATGCTGTCAAGTTGGTTCCAACTCACAGTGCTCATTTGTGAACAACAGAATCCCACACTGGCCAGTCTTGCACCATTCTTAAATGTGCTGTCATACTTGAGCTCATTATTATAGCCACTGTGTCAATCCATCTTGCTAGAGGCCTTTTTTTTGACTGTCCCATAATTTCACCAAGAATTATGTCTTTCTCCACAGACTGGTCTCTCCTTCTGTTACTTGTCTCATACTTATAAAGAAGTCCTGGTAAATATCCTCTTGCAACAGCACATCTGTATTTAGCCCATAAGTCACATGAATTTATTTGCATGATCTCCTACTTTTTCATGAATCCCAGTGTATGTATCTTTGCTTTAAATATTTTGAAGGTCATGTTTGCCAATGAATTATTTTTTGTTTCTCTCTAAAATCAGTGTAGAATCCCCACAGTTACAAGCTAGACCTCCTAAAGCTTTATCAAATAGACATTTCCCCACTTTTATTTTGGGACCGAAGTCTTAAAATATATTTCTTAATATTTTGCTTCAATATGATGACCTACTAGGCTAAGGGCTCAAGACCACAGTTTCAGAGACATCAAAATCAGTGTGTAAAAAAATTCATGAAGACACTATTCCACATCTAATTTTAGTGAGTAACAATTGAGATAATTCTAAAAATCATTGTATTGAGGGCTGGTACAACCCTTATCACAACCCATACATGCAATTGATACTTTTAAAAGCTCATGAGGCAATCTAAGATACAAACTATTCACTTTTTCTTCATCTACAGAAACAAAGAGTCATGCAAACCAAAAAGTACATGGAAACAATTAGCCCAATGGACTAATGGATCTTGCAAACATTAGTCTCCTCGGTCCAGGAATCAGGAGAAGTAGATGCCACATTTGGCTACCACTCCTAACGTCCTGGTGAGGGATCATATTAGAAGGCTCTGAGTGGGGAAGGATAAAAATAGGAATCAAAATTCAAAACCAGACAAAAGACCAGGCCTTCTGGTCAACTAGAGATGGGTGGGTCCACTGAGACAATGGTCCCCCTTCAAAATCTGAAACTAAACTCAACCCCGGGGTTCACTTTTCATAAAGGTAGTAGTGAGGTGTGCACACCTTAGAACAATCAGCCACATAAGATTAGAAGAGCAGCATTTGCCCAAGGATAAAGTTCAGAAGGGTTCTGAAAGCAGGAGGAAGGAAAACAGGAGGGAGTTGGAGAAGCAGGAATGGTACACTGAGGGAATTAGATAAGTGAGAATTCATGAGGGAGACTCAACAGAATATGTCTGAATTGTTGAATGTAAAACTGACAAGATACTCATAAAATTTTACGCAATTCATAATAAAAATATTAAAATAAAAAAGAGGGAGACTTCCACAAAGGAAACCTAGGTTCTCTCTTCCAAACCCTCAGCCTATGACAACTTTCACCATTTTCCCTGTAGTTCTTACTCACAGGACATCAGAAGACACCCACAGGCTATCTACCATGTAGCCCCTCAGCAGATGCCTTTGAAGGAACCAACCAAGTTCACAAAGGTCAGACTTTAAATGGCAAAAATCACAAGCTAGCAAGTCCAGAGGAACAGACCATATTATCTTATCACAAACCTGCCTTATAGCTAGAAATTTGGATAGTTTCTGAGAAACCTGTTTTCCCCCAAAGGGTCTAGCTCTGAGTTGACTGGTATAATAAGAAGAGGAGGCTTAGACTCCAATCCCAAGTCTCCGTAAACTCAAATGACTTTTGTGTAAGGTCTGCCACTGGTCGTGTCTTTAGCTTCCATTCTTGGAAAACAAATAGGTAAACCAAAATGGTGGTTTTAATATACGGAACAAAACTTACTACACATTTTTCTTCAAATTAATCCTCAATCCAAAATGAGAACACTGCATTCTTATTGTGACAGTCCTGTAGCCCTTTCCCTGAGCATTAATTTACAGTTTATAAACTATTGGTATTCCTTGATTTAAAGAGGTTGTCCAACAAGCTGAAAAGTCTTTTAGCATGTGCAGAATCCTGGGCTTGCCACCAGATTGATGGTCTGAGGATCTCAAGGGGCAGAACTCTGAAAACTATACTTTTAACAAGTCCCCTAGGTAATTCTCCATGTGCTTACTTGGGTAATGGAGGTGCTGTTAGGTAGTATAGAATTGAATTTTCAACTCACATAAACCCAAGTGACAGGGTAGATCTGCTCCATTTGGATTTTAGGGTAAAACCTGTATAGGATTAATCCACTGACATTTTTGGAGCTATTTTGGAGGCGATATTTGGAGCTTCTGTGGTAGATTCACTCTAATATACTATAGATGCTAGAACAAACATGATAATCAGGCGCATTTATAGATTTATCACCCTCTACAATATCAAACAACTTTTATTAGCTTCAGATAACCATACCATAGTAAATGCAAATGATTTGTTTATTGCACCAACATTCCACCTGGAATAGATGAGTTTAAGAGATAAGAGGCAAATAAGAAACTCTTTGCAAGGATATCCCATCAGAAATCCCCACCTCAAGGGTGGTTATACCTTCTTTTCATCATCAAGAGTGTCCCTTCAGTTCCCTGAAGGGACACCCCCCCCAAAAAAAATGCACTGGGAAATACTGGAGATGTAATCCAGTCAATTTAAATATGCAACATTGGCTTCAGCTATTGTTGGCAACTGTCTTTGACTTACTGTCCACTCACTGTACAAGTCCTTGAACAACAGCAACAACAACAGCAAAACACTTCTACAGCATGCCTATCATGATAGAGGTATTCTCATACCAATTTGCAGAAATGGATAGCAGGCCTTTTTCCGTACTGACTCTTAGTCTGGATATTCTGTTGAAACTTGGTCAGCATCCCGGAAACACACAAGCTTCCATTGACAGTCATATGGTGGCTGCACATGCAATGCATTACTAAAGCATTGAACTAACCCTAATACAGTGGTGCTCATGGTATTATTCCGAACTCATTCTGCAGATACTCTGAATCCAAATGTTATAGCTTTCAAAAATGAGGTAGTCTGAGTAGCCCAATTCCTGGTACACATCTAACATTTAATGAAGATCAGTTACCATTATTAGTAAAACACTGCCATCCAGGAACCCTGACTCATAGTGAGCTTAGAGGGCAAAATGGAGCTGCTCTTTTGCATTTCTAAGATTGTAATCTTTATGGGTGCAGACAGCCTCAGCTTTCTCCCCCGAAGTAGCTGGTAGGTTTGAACTACTGATCTTTCCTTTATCATCCCAATGCAATACATACTACAAAGTCTTTTTACTGTTATTTTTGGCAATTGATTATTATTATTATTGAAAGTAATAGGGTGAGTAATACATTGTGACTTTTCGAGTTTACAGTTCTACTAAACTTTTTGAACATGAAAAAATGTCATGCATGTGATAAATGCCCCAAATGATCACTTAAGAGTATTCTTTAAATACTTCTCTCCTCTCTATAAAAATAAGAAAGGTAGGGGATCGAAGACCAACAGCAATTATAAAGTAGCAGTTCTCAGCTTTTAGCCTTAGGGCCCTCAGAAGTCTTGTTACAAGGATGTAGAGAAGCACTCCAGAGTCTCCAGTTCTATAGGTCTATGGAAGAGACTTGCCTTTCCTGCAAATTCCCTATCCTGCTGAAACTTTTGGTTCTGTGAGCATGTTTTGAGGGTTGTTACTCTCAAGCACGCTCCAGACTTCATGATGCTTTGGCCTAGCTAACCAAGGTCACAGGACTTTGGTCCTTAAGCTTATTGTGTGATGTGTAAGATTCTCATTCTGAGCTGCACTGCATAATTCAAGGCATGCCTTAGTCTCAAGTCTTCAGGGGGTGCAGTATAATTTTCAGCTCATTCTATGTTTTATTTTCATGACTTTAAATCCTGAGAAATAATAAGCATATTTCTTGATGCAACAGGAGCAGTTATTTTTTGTTCATCTAATGGGAAAACCAAGAATCATGTAGATCCTAGCCACAACACTCTGAGGACAGCTCCCATTCTCTCTATGGTTTGCTTCTGCTTTGGGGTGATATTAGGTTTCTATTGTTGCTACACCAGCAGTGCTGCCTATGAATGACTTTAACAAAATGAAATGTACTGGGAAAGTTTAGTAGGATAGAATTCAAAATTCAGGGTAGTAGCCTTATGAAAGGACTTTCTCTCTATGTTGTTTCATTGTTAAGCATTTGTGGGCACAGAATTCTTTGGAGATTTCTATGTATCATGTCACCAACCTTCCCTGGATTTAAGAGGTTCCCATTGCCAGGATTCTGGGTCCAAGTGAAACACTCTTCCCTGGGCCTTTCTATTTTAGTGGTAGTGAATCTCTCTCTGCTTGTTCCTCTCTCTTTACCTCTTTCATATGGTGTTGTAGCATCAAAATCAACTTTATGGCACTGAATTTTGTTTTATTTTCTTATTGGGAGATAATTCTCTATTGATCCCTAGTGTTCTGCACAACTATGACAGCTTTTAGTTCAGATGATCCTTTCAATTGGACAGTCTCAGAAAAGAGAGATGCTCTTTCTCTTCAGGATCATATGCAAATTTGTTCGGTGGCCAAGGAAAATAAATAAAGATAACTTTTCCCTCCAGGTTAGAAGTAAGACAGGTTTGCTAGCAGGTTTGCAAGGTTGTTGATTTCCTGAATTCCCAGTTTCCCAACTGAAACACAAACCTATAATGTGCATAGCATACACCTGGACCTATCATTATATTGGCTCTTGCTTAAAGGAGCAAGGGGGAGAACATACACACTCTGTTACCCACTCTGCTATGAATAGTAAAGGGGTTTTTGAAGAGAAAAAAAAATGTGCTGCTGGACATACCCAAATGAAACTCCTCTTAAAAGAGGTCGAAACTGTGAGGAGCTTAAACGTTTAAGGGGCTGAGCCCCGGTGGCGTAAATGGTTCACTGTGAGACTGCAGCCCGCGGGAGTGGCGGTTCAAATTCAGTGGCGGCACTCAGGAGCAGCATTGGGTAGCGCCCATGACCACCAGAGGCAGTGATGGCCCCAAAAAACAAAAACAAAAACAAAGTTTAGTATTCCATCCTGATAATTGGCTGATCACATCAAATGCCATTATGGGGAATCCTTACATAGCTGACAAACCATTAAGAAGTATGGCTCAGGCAGGCTGACACATTTTGGGGTGGATATAATGCAGTCCATTGCACTGATCCTTTCTTGTGTGCTGCCCCTAGTTACTCTTCCCTCAGATGGTTCTCTCCTTAAGAGGCAAAAGGGCTCATGATCTGCAAAGAAGAGGGCCACAATTTATCCTAATATCCCCAAGTGAAGTCACCTAACAGGTCTATAATTGATGATATTAGAAATACATGCTCCCTGTTTAGCTCAATCATTTTGAACAAAGGCAACAAGGACCCGTATTGACTATCCTTTGGTCACATACTCCATGTGGTGACTGTGAAAAAGAAGATACCTTGATTAATGGACAAAGGAGAGGTAACAATGTCTAACAAAGAGGATTATTTATTGAAAATAGAAGTTACCACCTAGAATGGAGATAAAAGGTAATAACTTCTACCTAGAACAGAGATTAAAAAAAAATTATAGCAAGGACAAGGAAATGAGAACATAAGAATTCTCAATCTTGGTTTCAGTTCGTAAAAGGATCTCTGTCCCGACAATTCTGTAACAGAGAACTTTCTACAGGGAAACCTATAGTACGAATGAGCACTCTTTCAGCTGCTTGATGATGCCACAGTCCTCTCCTTATAGGACAATATCTGTCTATAGTTCTTAGACAGCTTCTGGAATTTTATAACTAGTTAACTTGAAGGCTTTCGTCACAGAGAGGACATTCAAAAACATGTTACTAAATAATAAATAAAAGAAGTAAAAATAATGAAACCAAACAAATTTCCTGGGTACATCAAGTAAACTTTCAAGGCCCACCTAGAAACAAAAACAAAAATGTTTTCTTCATGTGGTTAAGTGCTATTGAGTGGAATCCAGCCCATCGTGACCCTACATACAACAGAAGTTATACTGACAGGCCCTGAGCCATGGTCGCAATTATTCTTTGGTTTGACCCCATTGTTGTAACTACTGTGTCAATCTACCTTCTTGAGAGTGCTTCTCATTTTACTTCTTCAAGCTTGATATCCATTCTCCAGGAATTGGTCTCTCCTGACAACATGCCCAAAGTACATAAGAGGAAGTGTTACCATCTTCCATGAGGCTTTATTGATTACAGTTCCAAGAAAACGAAATCTTTGACAATTTCTGTCTTTTCTCTGTTTATTAGGATGTTGTTTGTTGAAAGTATTTTAGTTTGGTGTAGACTGTGACCCATACTGGTGGGGGCAGTCTTTCAGTAAGTGTTTCAATTCTCCTCATTTTCAGCAAGCAAGTTTGTATCATCTACATAGTACACATTGTTTCTAAATTTTCCTCAAATGCTGATGCTTCTGAAAATTGGCAATAAAGATACAAATAAGATATTACCTAGTATTGGTGAAGCTGTGAGATTTTCTCACTCTCTAAACAGTAAAGGCTGAGGCATCCATTAGCAGTACAAACTAAGAGCCCAATAATGCCACCCTCATTTAGTTCTGTACAATAATGCATCTGTATTATATCAGTTGCCGTCAAATCTGATTCCTGTCAGTGCCTGAATAGCAGAATAGAACATCACTCTAAGCACTCTATAGGGTTTTAATGGCTCTTTTCAGAGGTATACTACCAGGCCTTTCTATCAAGGCAACTCTAAAAGGACTAGAATGAGGAGAGCTTTCCTAGCTAGTATTAGCAATACTACCCATGGGGGAAACTGAAACAACTTAGTGTGGGGGGGGGGGGGGGGGGGGCTACTAATGCAAAAAGCTGTATGGGCTATAGTACAAATGCTTTCTTAATTGTCCAGTGTTGCTGATAATTTTTTTTTTCAGAAAAAGGGATATGGTGGTCCACACAAGTTTGGGAACCTGTGCTAAACTTTGTTCATTAGTCAAGCATCCTCTTTACACCACTCAGGGACTGTAGACTATATTATATTGGCCACCTATTTCTTCAACTAGGCAAGTGATTCTCAGTTTTAAGAGTATATTTGTGAATGAGCCCTGGTGGCACAGTGGTTGTGTGCAGGACTGTGCCCCACAGGGTTGACGATTCAAATCCAGGAGCAGCTTTCCAGGAGCAAGGCTGGGCTTCCTACTCCCACCAGGGCAGTGATGAGAAAAAAAGATTATATTTGTAGTAGTTATATAATCTGGTGTCAATTTGGGACTGGAGAGGGTTCAGAGTGAAGGAGTGGAGTCTAGTCATCCACAAAGGATGTGGATCAAGCTCTTTTCTTAGGGACTTAATTTTAGTACTGGATGTGAACCAGGCCACATCCTTTGTTTTCCTTGAAAAACAATGCACCACCACACAGTCTGTACATATCATCTCACCTAACCAGGCCACTATTTTCCAGGCTGAACTTTGGTAGAAACAAAGAGATCTTATGTAACTTTTGGACATTCTGAGATATTGGTTCTGAACCCTACATTTGACTCACCTCTGCCTGATCCTTAGATTTCGGACTGAACAGGACAGACCACCATGTGAGGCATTTTCTCCAAGTTTCATGTGTCTTTTATGATGTTGAAGTGGATCAGAAAACCAGGAATGTGAGGGAATAGATTCAAGGAAAGGGTGTGTGGGGGATGGGGAGATGCAGAAATGTAGAGTCTTGTAAGAGTTTAACATTTGAGACATCTTAGGTCTTCAACTCTTTGAAACTAGTCAGCTATTAATTGTTACAAAAGATATTATTAATGCAATGATATTACCATCTCCAACACTTTTTTGTTTTTAAAACTCTAGAAACAGCGAAAGGAATACAAGGGTTGTCCCTGGAGGATGCCAAAGCTGTCATTTTGATAGGCAAATCAAAGAACACAGAATTCTTCATAGAAGGGCCAAAGGGATTAGGACATCACCTTCAGACATGTCAGAATCGAGCTTCACTTTTTGGTGTTTTGTTTAACAAAGGTTTCCTTGAATTTGTAGCAAAAATGCTTGGCAACCTCAGTGTTTGGATTTTCAGGCAAGAGTTTCCTTGTCATAATTCACATATTAATGTGGGTGATAGTTTAGAAGGGAGTACTTGGCATACGTGAAGAAAAGCCTAGATCATTTCGCAGGAAGGTGTCCTACTGGGGTCAGTTGGTGTCTAAGTGTTTTCCCTTCATGTCTCTGTAATGTACATATTCTGCCAAGAGATCTTTCTCCTGCATGCACAGTGAGTCCCTCTGAACTGACCAAGAAAAAGGATGATTCATTTATCATTCAAGTATGGCTTATCTTTCAAACTCCTGAAAATCGTTATGTCATAGTTGTCTTCCCTCCTCTCAACCTCCAAACTCAGCTTTGGAAAACTCTCAGCGGATTACTTCCCTTAACCTCATTTATTTGATCAATCATTAAGAAATATTCTTCTCAGCTGCAAAGCAGGTAATATCTCTTAAAGCACTGATCATAAAAGAGTAAATATGTTTCTTATATTTGAAGATACTGTAATTCACATTGCTTTCAGGACCCCACACTTTGTTTTTTCTTTTCTACCGCATCTCATTTATTGATTCTCTGCTCAACACTTATCTTTATAGTGTCCTGGGATTCAGTCTTTAAACTCATTGTTGCTCTCATCCAAAGTTGTCTACTTCTATCTTATGGTTTAAATGTCATTTATATCCCCACTTTCAGGTTTGTATCTTTAGGTTTGTCTATACTCCAGCCCCTCTCTAACTGCCCAATTGATGTTGCTAATTGGCCATCTAACATGAATCTAAAATACAGTATATATAAAGCAGAACTATTAATCTCCTAGCTTTTAATCCTAGATATTAATCTCCTAGATATTAATCTCCTAGTTTCCACACCCCTGCATACAATGCTTCTAAAGATATCATCATATCAGAAAATAGCACCATCAATTCTCTGGTCAAAGTCAAGGAGTCGTGGTGCTGCTATTTCACCTTTTCATGTCCTTTAATCTGTCAAGACATTCTTTTGATTTGTTTCCCAAAATATATCACAAATCCCAATATACACTTCGTATACACTGCAATCTCCCTACTTCTCTTCACTTGACTGATGAAATTACCTCTGAACTCATCTCTCTTACATAGATTTTGACATTATATGAAGCTCTCAGAAACAAATAGCTTCTTAAAATGTTCATAAGCTCAAATAATAAATTTCCTAAAAACCTTAAACTGATTTTCTGTCACACTTATGATACAACCAGGACTCCTTTTCATTTCTGACAAACCCCACATGATCTAGCATATCCTTCCCCTATGAACTACCAGATTTCCGTTCTTCATATCTAGAAGTTCCATCTTCATTTTCTGTCAGATGTGTGATAACTTTACTTCAATCTTAAGATTTTTGTATCTATTATTACCCTCCAGAGAAGCTTTTACTCTAATCTTCCCATTTCTGAGTTCTCATGATTCATATAACAACCAGCTCTTTCTTTCTCAGAGAGGTTTTTCGAATGACTGCGCATAAGGTGGGAACATACATGAAGTGGTCAACTAGTCCATTATCTGTTTTATGTAATCTGATGTATTTAACATAGGTTGAAGCACAGTAAAGTGCTCCCCCCCAGGTTGTTTAGAAGTGATCAATTTATTATAAATTGGGATAGTATTATCCATAATGTTATTTATTAAGAACAGAGGACATGTTTGTCTAATTTAATTTATCTTATATTCCGCAATGCTAACAGTACGCAACATAAATATCTCTCTAACATAATATATATTATGATCACTGAATGTGTGCCCCTAGTCACTCTGAACTAACACAAACTCTCTTTAGATTCTCAAAAGAAAGACACCAGAGGAAGAACATTTCAGCTTGAGAGACTAGTGTCTTGAAAAGACTATCATATACTCATTTCTGCAAAGGAGCTAAACCAATGTGTATGTGTACACATACATATGTATATATATGCTTGCAAATGCATATAACTACATCTATATTGTGATTACTTACTGGAGTAGAAAGTCCTATATTTTTCCAGCTGAGAGACTAATCCTATAGAAATAATTATCTTGCTGATATGCAGCCCAACATGTAGCCACGAGGCACCTGGACACCAGGCACCATTGCTACAGAGCTGATTTAGATTCCATCGAGTTATTGTTAGAGGTCATTGAGTCAGTTCAGACTCAGAGCGACCCTATGTGGAACAGAATAAAATGCTGCCGTGGCCTGTGCCACTCTCACAATTGAGACGTTTGAGTCCATTATTTTAGCCACTATTTCTATCCATCTTGTCAAAGGTCTTCCTCTTTCTGGCTGCCTGTGTCAGTTCAGGTAGACTAGAGGAAAAAATTTCATGGACACGCATATGGATATAAGGAAAAGGTTTATACACAAGAGGAATGGGACATTGAGAAAGTATCCCAACCCAGTCTAGTTCAAAGTCATAAGTCCGATATTAACCCATATGCCTGATATCAGTATATAGGGATCCCCTCATGGGTCCTCATTTCCAGGGTCTCCCCATGACTTCTCCAGCTTCAGAGGTCTGGTTCCATAAGGGCAAGGCCTTGTGGCTTCCCCTCCGGCTTCTGCAGCAGCTCCGACACTGCAATCTTGTCCGTAATTCCTTGTCTCTGAGACTAACTCCCAACAACTGGGGAAGATGGCTTCTCATCTTCATGAGGGAAATATCATGAGATTTCCCAGAAGTCTCAGGAGAAAGCCATGCCCACACAGAGGCCTCAATGGCTATCTCCAGATTAATAGGCTAGACTCCACCCCTACATTTCAATCATAAAATTAACATAAGCACATGACTGCCACACTGCCCCTCTCCTTTACCAAGAATTATGTACTTTTCCAGGAATTGGCATCTTCCAGAAATCCCAGGTGGTGCAGTAGTTATGCATTGGGCTGATACTGCAAGGTAAATAGTTTGAAACCACTGACTGCTTCATGAGAGAAAGCTGAAGCTTTATACTCCCATAAAGACTTGCAGTCTAGGGCACCTAAGGGGGAATTTTAGCCTGCCCTAAAGATTCAGAATTAATTCCGTGAAACTGAGCTTGTTTCAGTTGTTCTCTCCTGCTAAAATGGGCAAACAAAGTATGTGAGATGAAGTCTTGCCATCCATTCTTCTAAGAAGCATTCTGGCTGCAATTCATACAAGACAACCTGTAGCAACTCTATAAAGGGTTACTGAGGCTGTGAATTTTTATAGGTTATAGAACCTCAACTTTGTTCCAGGGAGCAGCTAGTGACCTTGAACCACTGACTTTGTGTTGAGTCCAACACTTACCAGACAGGGTCACCAAGGTTGCCTGAATATGTATGTGTGTGTGTTTGTATAAGTAATAGATATATCTCAGGAAGCTGGGAGGCTAGCAAGTGAAAAATCTGTGTGTCAGCCATTAGACTACATGATGATAACAAGGACTGATGAACCCCCAAGCAGCAGGTCAGATTGCAGGCTGCTAGTTCATGGAGAGGATTCTCACATAGACAGTTGAAAGAGCCTATTACTGGCTCCTGTTCCAATAATTGGAAATTAGAAAATTATGAGTCAGGTGCAGGATCAAGAGAAGGGAAGTTTTATGGAAGCATCTATATATAATAGATACTTAATGTGAATGACCATATAGCGGTCCCATTCCTAAGAAAAATAAAACCTTTCCATAGATGCTGTTCACATCAGATCACAAAGCAGAGCTTAATTCTATCTGCTAAATCACTGAGACTCAGGGTCTAGCAAAGTTTACATAACCTTATCCAGCACTGGGAGGATGATGACTTACTTAAGGGAAATGACAAGTTTATGTACCTGGGATAGAAGACTCACTTGAAGTCAGATTGGAAACCTATTTTACAAGAGTTAGAGATGAGTCTTCATATACTAATACTGTCATAATGCAATAATGTCTGAACTTCTCAATATGGACAACATGTAAGAACTCTATGGGGAGATTTGAAACATATAGAAGCCTGGGGCTCAAGTCTTCCATGATCTAAGAATTTCTTTAACGAACTCTGGTAACAGAGTGTTACCAATCCCTTTAGGCTATTTGAATATTGTGTTAATCCTGGTACATTAAAGAAACAAATTCATAGAGACACTCATATGTGTATAGGAGAGAGATTTATATATAAGAGCAGTTGAATACTGAGAAAACACCCCAGCACAGGTAAGTCCATCAGTCCGGTATTAGCCTATATGTCTAAAAACAATATCCATAAAATCCTCTTCAGACTAACGAAACAGATGCAATGACACTGAATGCAGGAAGATCACAGCTCAGTGTGCACAAAGTTAGTGTCTTTGCATCTCAGCACTGGCAGGAGTCTCCATGTGGCTCTTCCAGTTCCCAGGGCGGAATCAGGGTAGGTCCATGTGGCTACACTTTAGGTATGTCTCACAGAAAGTCAGCTTTGGGAGTGAGCCAGAGAGAGAGAGAGAGAGAGAGAGAGAGAGAGAGAGAGAGAGAGAGAGAGAGAGAGAGAGAGAGAGAAACTGCCCCCTCCGAGAAGGAAAATAAGGAGTTCCCAGAATTCTCAGGAGAAGGCCATGCTCATACAGAGGCCTCATCATTGGCTATAACTATAGCCACAGGCTATAGTTCAGAACCAGAATATATCATGTACAGAAACAGGGCTGAGAGGGCCACATTAATTGACCTTAACTCAATCAGCACTGTATCATGGATGGGGCAAAAATATCCCAATGAAATTTTCATAGGACAGTCTTTGCCCTGAAGCACCTTTCCTGACCTTTACTCACTAACGCAGGTTTCAGCTTTCTGAAAACTTCTTCATAATATTCCATCATAATTTTCTGTGTTATTTGATAAAATATATCATTATTACATATTTCAAAATCCCCCATATCAGTCAACATAGCATTTTATTCTGTCTTGAAATTAATCAGCACACAGATCCCATAGGAAGTCACTGTTCTGATTGGACCCAGTTTTTGAAAGGCACCCTAAGGGGACTAAACAAGTGTTTTCACTGAGAGAACTTGTCTACGGTCATCCATTGGTCAGAGATTTATTTGACCACTTTTTGATTGGAATAACTGGCAGATATATGAACTTAAACTCAAGTCACAACCCTTTCTTTACTTACCCTCATATACATGTCTATACACAATATAATGTGGATATTGTCTTGTGAAGAGATATCACTCACCTAAACAACCTGTCATCAAGAGTATTGATAATAATGATAATAGTCACTAATAATTAAGCATCTGCTGGAAGAATCACCAGTCCTGATGAACTCCTTCAGGAAAGTAGAAAAATAACTATGTAGTCAATAATATTTCATTACATTTCAAAGTCTACCCTCTAAAATGGAGTGTTCCTTATACATAACACCTTTCTTTTTGGACATATTTGTCCACACAAGTCTGTCTGCATTCTGTTCTTACCTCAGTAGATCTAGTCAATCTCTTATTACATCTATATACTTTGATAAAAATAAAAATTCCCCCTTTTTGTTAGAAATTTACTTACTAAAAAGACTGGCCAAGAGAATTTGTAAGCCATTTCATTTTTGTTTCTATTTTTCAGCACATACACTGCCAGTCATTTGCACTATTCAGATGAAAATTATATGTAGAGATTTGTATTTCAAAGGCTAAATTTATCCTGGTGACTGCACAACATTATTAAGTTAATTACATCACTGTGCTTTATATGTAATTACATGTAAACATGTAAAACAATGTTTAAGTTGCAAGTCTATTGCTAAATATGAACTGAAACAATGATCAACCTATCACCCCCTCCTAGGGGGATGGGCAACAGAAAAGTGGGTAAAGGTAGACATCAGTCAGTGTAAGACATGAAAAAATGATAATTCATAAATTTTCAAGGGTTCTTGAGGGAGGAATGGGAGGAGAAGGAGAGAAAAAGTGAAAAGCTGATACCAAGGGCTCAAGTAGAAAGCAAATGTTTTGATAATGGTGATGTCAACAAATGTACAGATGTGCTTGATAGAATGGATGGATTATGGATTGTGATGAGTTGTATGAGCCCCAATAAAAGGATTTTTAAAAATTAATTAATTAAGTGCTGTAAATGGTGGAATGTGGGACTGCGGCTCTCAGGCTTGGCAGTTCAAATCCAGCGGTGACTCTCAGGAGCAGTGCTGGGTAGCTCCCACGACCACCAGAGGTCAGTAATGCCCCCCAAAATTAATTAATTAAAAGAAAAGTCCCTAGGAATTTCCATTATTTTATATTATATTTTCTATCAATGCAGCCATCACTCAAATATATGCATGAACCACTGAAGCTAGTGATAAAGAAATTTTTTAAAATGCTATCAGTCTGAAATTGATCATATATAAAATCAAGATGCATTGATAGGTATTGGCAATTTGAATGCAAAAATTGGAAGCAAAGGGGAAATAATAGCAGTTGGAAAATATGCCTTTGGTGACATTCAAAGCTGAAGATAATGTGAGATAATTGTGCAAATTATTCATCATTAGTACTCACAAATATCTTTTCAACAAGATTAATGGTGAATATAACACTCGGACTTCTCCAGATGGAATGCACAGGTATCAAATTGACTACCTTTGTGAGAAGAGGATAGAGAAGCTCAATATTGGCACCAGAAAGGAAACCTTGGGCTGACTGTGGACATGCCCACAAGAGCTGAAATATAAATTGCAATATAACCCACCTGAATTGTGTGAACATCTTAAGAGCAGATTGGGCTCATTGACCACTGTAGGCAGAAGATCTGATGAGTGTGAAATGGTATGAAGAAATTCAAAAAGGTCATTACAAAGACAGGAAAGAAAGTAGACATCAAAGTATATCTCAAAAGATACTTGTCCTTAAATCATAGAGTAGCTAAAGGTAATGGGAAAAAAATGAAGTAACAAATCTGAAATGAAAATTTCAAAGAGCAGCTCCAGAAGACAAAGTGGCATTATAATGAAATGTGCCAAGTCCTGGAATGGGAAAATCAAAAGGCAGAACAGGGTCAGCATATTTCAAGCTGACATCACGGGGGTGGGGTGGAATTCAAGTTTCCAGTCCTAAAAACAAAATATTGAAAGTGATAGAAAGCATAAAGCAACAATGGAAATAATACACAGAATCACCACACCAGAAAATAATTATTTCACTTTAAGGTAGCATATGATAAAGTCCTGGTGGTACTAAAGGAAAAAGTGCGAGCTGCACTGAAGGCATTAGTGAAAAACAAGATTCCAGGAAGTGACAGAATACCAATTGGAATGTTTCAACAAACTGAAGTACCCACTCACCTAAGTGAAGAAATATGCAAGATAGCTACTTGGCCAATTGAGTACAAGGGATCCATATGTGAATCCCTACCAAAAAATGACCCAACAGATACAGAAATTATTGAACAATATCATTAATATCACATGCAAGTGTAAATTTGCTGAAGATCACTCAACAGTTTTTGTAGCACTACATGGAAAGAGAGCTGTCTTAAATTCAAGATGGATTAAGAAGCTATAAGATGGAAAAATCATTGTTAAGGTCAGACGGTTCTTATATCAAAGTAGGGAATACCAGAAAGATTTTTGGTTTATCCACTACGTAATGGTATTCAAAGATCATAATACAGTATGGATAACACTAAGGAAAAGAGTAATTCCAGAATATTTCATCCAGTCTATGCTGGATGAAGAAACAGTCCTTCAAACAGAACAAAGAAATACGGTCTAGATTTCTGTTCAAAAATGGTATTCACCATGGTTTCTTCCCCTCTCTGTACTCAATCTGTATTGTGATCAATTTACCTGAGAAACTTAGTTGTATGAATAAGAATGCTCCATCAGTATTGATGGAAGACTTATCAACAACATACAATACAGATAAGAAACAACCTTTCTAAAATTTGGGAGGACTTGAGGCACTTGCTGATGAAAAGGAAGAATTGTGGACTTCAGTATGGATTACAACTGAATGTAAAGAAAACAAAAATCCTCACACATGGACCAAAAGGACAGAAATGGATAAAAGATTGAAGTGGTAAAAGAATTTCATCTTGCTTGAATCCACAATCATGGAGTGTGTGTGTGTGTGTGTGTGTGCACTTGTGCAATTGTGTGTGTGTTTCTGTTTTTGTTGTTAGGTGACATTGGGTTGTTTTTCATTCATAGTGAGCCTATGTGCAACAAAATGAAACATTGCCTCATAATGTACCAATTCTGAGTAGTTAGTCCATTATTGTAGCCATTGTGTTCATTAATTGCTTGTTCCATATTTTTAATTTTCCCCACTCTTCCACTCACCAAGCATGATGTCCTCCAGGAACTTGTTTATCTTGATAATATGTCCAACGTGCAAGAGACAAAGTTTTGCCATGCTTGCCTCTAAAGAGAATTCTGACTAGATTTTCCTCAAGATGCCAATAAATTCTTTTGACAGTCCATAGTACTTAGACATTTCTTTAGTAGCACCATAATTCAGATGAACTGATTCTTCCCTAGTCTTCCTTATTCAATATCCAACTTTCACATGTATGCCTCTGATTTACCTAGTGCAAGGTCTCTTTTGATCTCTCGACTGCTTCTTCCATGAACCTTGATTGTAGATCCAAGCAGGACGAAATCTTTAACAACTTCAATCTCTTCTCGATTTACCCTGATGCTATCAATTGTCCCAGTTGTTAGAATTTTACATTGTCATACATTAAGTCATAATCTATAATGAAGGCTATAATCCTTATCTTCATCAATGCTTCAAATCCACCTCACTGTCAATAAGCAAAGTTGTGACATCTGTATATTGCAGGTTAAGTCTTCCAATTATGATGTAGCATTCTTCTAAAGATTTTTTTCAGTATATAAATTAAGTAGGGTGAGAGGATACAATGCTGATGCACAACTTTCTTAATTATAAACTATAAATCATCCCCTTATTCTGTTTGCATAGCTGCCTCTTGATTCATATACAGGTTCTCCATGAGCACAGTGTAGTATTCAGGGATTCCCATTTTTCTCGAAGCTATTCATAGTTTGTTACAGTTCACACACTTGAATGTGTCAGCATAGCTATTAAAACAGAAGTAAAGACCTTTCTCGTATCCCCTGCTTTTAGCCAACATCTCTCTGATGTCAACAATAATATCCCATGTTTTATGTCCCTTGTTTCAGAATTCAGCCTGAATTTCTGGTAAATATCTTGTCAATGTACTGTTGCAATCATTATTGGATAAGAGATTCAGCAAAATTTTACTTCCATGAGCTATTAATGATATAATTTTATAATTTGATAGTTTTGTTGGGTACATTCTCCATCCCACCCCCCAACCCTAATGCTAACCCTTTGTTGGGTACATTCTTTGGAACGGATACAAATATGGATCTCTTCCACTCAACTGGCCAAATAGTATTCATCTAAAATTTCTGGCAATTACAAGTGAGTTCTAACACTTCATTAGCTTATTGAAGGAGTTCAATTTGTATTTCATTTGTTCCTGGAGGGTTTTGATTTTGTTTTATTTTTTGGCAATTTTTTTCAGTGCAGCTTCAACTACATCCTTCAATACTACTGGATCTTGCTCAAATGTTACCGCATGAAAATCAACTAGTTAATTTTTGAACAATCTTCTGTACCATCCTCTTTTGGTGGTTCCTGTATCATTCAATATCTTGCTGATAGAATCTTTCAATATTAGAACTTGTAACACAAAAATCTTCTCTGAGTTCTTTCGGTTTCAAATAAGGAACATGTTCTTCCTTTGTAGCTTTTATCTCTAGAAAGTTTCATATTTCATTGTAATATTTTGCTTTGCCTTCTACAGCTGCCCTTTGAAATATTCTATTCGGCTCTTTATTGCCAACATTTCTTCCATTTGCCTTAGTTATTCTATGGTTAAGAACAAGTTTCAAAATATGCTTTGACATCCACACTGATCTTGTTTTCATTCCTTTTTTTTTAAATGAGCTTTTGTTTTCTTCAGGAACCCCACATGATTATACTTTAGTGGTTCTCAACCTGTGGGTCAGGACCCTTTTGGGGGTCAAATGAGCCATTCACAGAGGTCATGAAATTCATAACAGCAGCAAGATTACAGTTATGAAGTAGCAATAATAATAATTTTATGATTTGAGGGGGGGGGGAGTATCACCACAACCGGAGGAACTATATTAAAAAGTCATGGAATTAGGAAAGTTGAGAAATACTGAAATTAGTAAATTTATGTTCAATATATCAAATCCATTCTTGAAATATTAACAAAGTTCAGCTGGGATAAACTCAAGATTATATTTTGGCTCTCATGGACGATAATATTCTGAACCTATTTTCTTTGGTCCTGGGACACTGGTTTTCTTCAGTGTTTCTATGTCTTGACCTTATAAGCTGGGTTGTTATTTTCTTAAGCTAGTTCTCATATTTCTTTGTGTTGTTGTTTTCTTTACTTTTGACTTGTAATGAGGATATTGTGAAATAGACATAAGAACATTGGATTTGAGTATTTTAAGACATATGTTTTCCTTAAGAGCGCCATTTTTATTCTTTAGCATGTGCATGCTTATAAATCAAACTGTTTTAATAATGTAAGGAACAAACAAAGCTACATATACTTACAAAACATCTTTAGGATCAAATTGACGAATGTTTGCTGTAGTTGGAAAAGTACATATGATCATGCATGATAAATAATATGTTTCTGCTTAAAGGGATTTGGTAAGATATTATTAGTTGTTTAATGTAGGGAAGATTTTTCAAGTTTTATGGACTTAAATAGATTTTGGATGGTCTATTTGTAAATCAGAAAAGACTGTTGAATCTGTTAATTTCTTAGATCAAGATCAAGATCAAGATCTTTTCTCAAGAGAGAAAAGGCCACAGGTTGATTAATATGTGAATTATATTTTTAGCATTTGAATCAGAAGCTAGCCAAAACTTGGCAAACCTATTTATTGAGGGCAGAACTTGCTCAAAGTATGTAGTTTATAATGTATATTCTGCACCTTCAAATGATTCATAGGATGTTATATAATTATAATACTCTACCAAAATACCAATGATACCATTGTCTTTTTTAAGTTATTATTTTAATGTTTTATTGAAAAGAATTAAACAGTGCACAGATATGTGTATTATAGATATTTGAGACCTTTTGTAGTAAATGCTTTTTATAAGAAACGTTTGCATATTTATATATATGACTAAAATGAGCACTGTAAATAAGATAGGAGAAGTTTCCCAAATTTTCTAAACATAAAATATGACAAAAATTATGAGATAGTTGTGATATTAATGTAATCTCATGTCAACTTGAGGATATTAAGAGAGAAGGAGTGGAGTCTAGGCTGTCAGTCAGGTTATAGAATGAGGCCTCTTGGGATGTGACTTTCTCATGAGAATTCTGGAAATTTCATCTCGCTCTTCCTGAAAGCAGGACAGACACTCTCTGCTTCACATGCATGTTGACTAACCCACATAGAGCCATGCCGATGGCAGCCAAAGACACGGAGCTGGAGGAGTTATGTGGAGGCCCATCCCATTTTTTTTGTTTTTGTTGGTTTGTTTGGTTTTTTTTTTGGGGGGGGGACACTGCACTCTGGTGGGAATGGGAGGCCCTGCCTTGCTCCTGGAGAGCTGCTGCTGGATTTCAACCACCAAACCAGTGGGTCGGAGTCCCGCACTCAACCACTACGCCACAGGGGCTCAACCCCCCATGCCAATTTCTGAGATACTTTCAGCACCACTGGAGTCACAAGATTTTCTACCCATCAGACTGTGATCTTCCTAAAGTTTGCATCATTGCATGGGTTGCATGAGTCTTGTGACGGTCATGTGCTTATGATAATTTTATGATTGAAATGTAGGGCTGGAGTCTAGCCTGTTACTCTGGAGATAGCCATTGAGTAGCCAATGAGGCCTCTATGTGGGCATGGCTTTCTCCTGAGAGTTCTGGGACATTTCATGATATTTCCCTCCTGAGGATGAGAAGCTATCTCCCCCAGTTGTTGGGAATTAGTCTTGGAGACGATTAATTACAGATAACACAGTATGGCGGTGTCTGGGACGCTGGAATAGCTGGCAGAGAAACCACACGGCTTTGCCCTGATGGAGCTGGACCTCTGAGGCTGGGGCAGCCACATGGAGGCCTCTGCCAGCGATGAGTTGCTTCCGCCACCACAGGATGCTGTTGATGGACCCTGATACCTGGAAGCGATGAGTCCTGGGGAGACCGCTGTCAGTGCCGGGACTCTGCACCCACTGACCTGTGACTTCATGAGTCAGAAGGAGACTTTATGGACTGATTTTGGGCATATGGGTTAAATATCGGACTTGTGACTTTGAGTTGTACTGGGCTGAGATGTTTTCTCAATGTCCTGTTCCTCTTGAATATAAACCCATTCCTTATATCCATATGCATGTCTTTGAAATTTGTTCCTCTAATCTACCCAGACTAACATAAGTCTAAGGGAAATTTATGGATTATTATTGGACATATGGGCTAGCCTCAGACTTATGAACTTGATCTATACTGCACTGGGATGTTCTCTCAATGAACAATTGATCTTTGATATAACTCTCCTTTACCACATAACAGTGTCTCTGGATTTGTTTCTCTCATCAACCTAGACTAACATATTACCAGGAGTGGGTTACTAAAGAAACAATTTAGGAAGATGGAGAATGGATACTTTTTTGACCTATGCCTCATGGTCGATTTTCTTTGACTAGCCAGGAGACAGGAAAGGCCACATTGTTTCTTGGGTAGTTTTCTGGAGGAGAAATGGGAAGTGAAGGTTTTGGCTCCCAGCGGCTATCTTTGGTTAATCCTATTTTAATTGGAAAAAAAATGAATGATAAATGAAAATGTTGAGGTCAAGGGATGAAATTTCCACATGAACTTCTCTGCAACCATGCTGCTTAGTCAAAATGGATTACAGAAATCTCAAATCTTTCTTGATGCAGTCAGAAGCCTAAGGCCATCGTTTCTATCAATGGAATAGTTTATGGAGGCAGAGTTACAAGGTTCAAACTGGAATGAAGATTCTTTACATCAAAGGACATGTTCAAATCCTCAGAGTAAGTGGGCAGTATAGAAAGTGGATACCCCAAATGTGGAGGATAAAGACATGAAGTGGCTGGCTTTGATAAGTGGTGGAGTATATTGATAGGCTTATAGTATAGATGGTACAATTGTTAAGTATAGAATATTTTGTTTTGCTCATTTATAGAGTGAGTACTATGTTTAAATGAGACGGACACACTTTGAATTATATGCATTTTAGTTTCATCTTGTTAGTCACAAGACTTTACTATTGTCTGTTTTTAAATTATGCATGGCTAAAAGGTTGCATAAAAGTTTCATATTGAGAAAGAGTGGCCTGTGGTAGTTGCATAACCTTGTGTCAGCTTGAGGATATTAAAAGTGAAGGGCTGGAGTCTAGCTTATCAATCAGGTCACAGAATGATGACTCCTTGTGGGTGTAGCCTTCTCATGCGTTTTCTGGGAACTTCCTCTCCTTTACTCGTTACAAGTAGGACACAATCTGTCTTTGATTCAACTTCTTCTTGACAAGTTACATGGAGCCACACCAGAGGCCTGCAGCTGAAGGAGCCACATGGAGACCACTGCCAGTGCTGAAGACTTTCCATTAACCAACCTGTGATAGGTCCTGCGTTCCACATCATTGTATGTGCTGCATGAGTCTAAAGGGGAATTTATGAATTATTATTGGACTATGAGACAGTCTTAAATATATGTATTTGATTTTGGCTGGGCTGTTTTCACAATATACAATTGCTTTTTGATATAAAGCTCTTTTCTGCATATTTGGAGTATCTCTGGATTCACTAGCCAATCCAGACTAACCCAATAACTAATCTTTGAGGTCAGCGAATAATGCATACTCTACAATAACAAGAAAAAATCATGTTTATGAAGATGTAAATGGCAATATTAGTGGTAAAAATATATCACCCAGAGAATCAAATACAATAAAATGTAGAGTCTTATACATTATGATAAACTCAACTTACTTATGGTTTTTTAAAGTTATTTCCCTTTTATTTCCCAAAAGTTTTATTGGCATGTAGTCTAAATACCATATAATTCAATAGTTCAGTCATTCAATCATATCAAGGAGAGTTGCACAATCATATACCACATCGCTTTTAAAGCATTCCACCCTCATCCCGTCCAAGGCTACATTACCTTTAAGATGAATTATGCAATCACAATCCATTCTGATGCCCCCTTACCCTCTCATTACTTACTTCTGAACTTTCCTTTCTCTCCCTACACCCACCCCCGTGTTACCTATGTCTCTTTTTATCAGTTATTACCATTATTATATTGAGAAAATATTTTCAGTAAATCACTCTGACAATTTTTCAGTTATGCAACTGAGAAACATAAACAGATTAGTCACTTAGGTTTAATGTTATATCTGAAACTTCAAAGATACTTTAAGATATTTCCTTTTGATCTGATGTTACTTAGAATATATATGTGTATATATAATTAACATATATATAATTAACCATGGTAATACCAGGTTTTGTCATCTAAAGATAAGCTTTGCTTTATGGATAATGCTCAGGCATTAAACCAAAATTTCCTGCAAAATTATAGTCCCTTATAAAAGGAACTAATTTTCTGAGCCTAATGGACAGAATCAAGATTTCTAGAACACTGAAATTTCACAAGGTTGATGAACTACAGTTGATACCAAAATTGGTATTAGTGGCTAAATAAATGATTTTCTAAATTCTTTACTGAGAATATATTGTAAATTTCAAAATAATTCTCTGTATATTATTAACCACTTTGAAAAATTTGTTAAATTTTTATCTATATTTAGGTCTAGTGCAAAGCTGTTATCCCCAGAATACTACAAATGATAGGTGGCTATTTTTTATAACACCAGAAAGGAACCCTATTGGCTTAGTGGGTTGATTTGGACTATTAATGTCAGCAGTTGTGTTCCTTGGAAGAAAGATAAGGTTTTCTGCTCACCTAGTATTTACAGTTTGCTGGGAGTCAGAATTGACTTGGTAGCAGTAACTAGAAGCTATGATGAAAGCGAAGTGAGATTACATCTGAATGTGTGGTTTCACTTACTAGGTTGGCACTTCTTATAAATTCCAGAAACTATGCAAGAGGTACTGGAAATCTAGTGAACCTGTCATCGCCAGAGCTAAAGCTTTAAGTTCTGGTCAGAAGTAAAAGAAAAGGCACCCAGTGAGAAGAGCATATAAAAGAAGTTTCCCAGGGGTAGGAATGGTTAAGACTTAGCAGAATGTGAGATATTGTGGAGTTACTCCATAAGGAACAGGTAATTCTGGAAATGTAGGTTTGGAGGTGTATGCTCTATGCTAAATTATTTTTTTAGTTAAATATGGCATATAGGAAGAGGACACTGGAGGTCTGCCTTAGTCTCTGCTTTTTTAAGATGCAAAACCAAAGGTTCATATGTCCAGGCCCCCCTCTACCATGCATCTTCGGGAAGTTGGACAATTTTGATTCTCAGTCTTAAAGAACAATGAGAATTCTCTGCAATATGTTAGGCACTGGGGAAATTTGGCCTGAAAACTGTAATCTGCAGTATGATCACAAACTACCTTATATTAACCAAGGTTTTCCAGAGAACCTGATGGTATTTTAAAAGTGACAAGAGATTATAATAAAACCTATTGATCTGGCTCTGAAGAACCACACAGGAAAAATAGTGTTAAGTTGTAAGTCCTTCCCAGTTGATAAATGTGCACCCAGACAGCAAGAAGAAACCACCAGGGTTGAGGATAGGCCGAGCAACCCTGCAGACTGGTGCATTTCAACCTGTGAGTCTTGACTGCTTTAGAGGTCAATTGACCCTTTCAAAGGGGTCACCCAATTCATAACAGTAGCAAAATGACAGTTCTGATGTAGCAATTAAAATAATTTCATGTTTGGGAGTCTCTACAACATGAGGAACTGTATGAAAGGGACCTGGCATTAGAAAGTTTGAGAACCACTGCTGTAAATCATTCTAATAAGTGTAGAGACAGCAAAGGGTCATACTCAGCCCACAAAAGCTCAAAATTCCAAGCAAACTCCTTATAGGTTTGTGGAGATAAAATCTATGAATGTTTTGGGGTTTTTTTTGTCATTTTTAGGCAAACATATCTACTCTTGACAGAAATAAAAATATTCCATAATCCTATAAATTCATTAGAGTCTGACACTTATGTCTAGCATGAATTTGCCAACTCTTGCTACAAACTTTGCTTATTATCTTCTGCCAGAGTCTTGAAGGTGACGTTTGCCTTAGTGGATACATGGAGGAAATATTAACATACTGCAAGATCACCAACCACAATATCCTAGATATGTCTTTCTCATCTAAAGAAGACCAAGCTCCGCCCTCCTGAAGCACCCACTGTTCAGTCTCACTTCTGAGGGGTGACTCACCTTTCAGTACATTTTGATTATCCTCACATAGAGTACTTGTTACATCTTTTAACCTAAAATTATGCTAATTCTCTGTTTGTGTTTTGTTAACTATTATCTTTTAGACACTAGGATGAAGTGTCTAAACCATCAGATCCATAGCAATTTCTGATAATCTCATGCAGTGCTTAATTTATCATGAAAAATCCCCATTTGAAGCTATCGTGTAACTCTGCCTCCTACTTTGAACTTTTACAAGTTTTTACCTCCTACAATTAAGGGTAAATCACTGACTCTCCTTCAGTAATCTGATTGTGTCTAGTAGTCCATTGTTTTCAACTCACTTGGAGTCTAGTTAAATAATGACTTATATGATTTCAGTTTACTTAAGCAGAAAATTTCCCTTGTCTTACAGGAAAATAGATGTTGTATAACAACAGGCCAAGCCTTTCCTTAAGATATATATGGGCAGTACTGTGATAGTTATGACAAACTAGTTGAAAGTATAGCATTGCATGTTGCAAAATGAAGGCAAGAAAGAAAACTTTTAATCTAACACTCAGGGTGAGTTTGGTCAGTTTTAGGAATTTTAATCTTAATTATGTTGTAGATAAATGTGAGGCAGTCTTTAAGAAACTTATCAATCACCATTGAACAAATAGCAAAGTTATTGAGATATGGGAGCAAAGAGGGAATGCTTAAACTCTTTGGCCAAAGTAATCCTGACAAATAGCATCATTGAACTTTATGTATGTCTTAGTCTGGGTAGACTAGAGAAACAAATTTATAGACATGCATATGTATATAAGAGAAGTTTATATAAATTGTACATTAAGAAAACATCCCAGCCCACTCGAGATCATCCATAAGTCTGATATTAGCCCATTTGTCTGACGGCAATCTACAAAGTCCTCTTCAGACTCATGAAATGCATGCAATGATGACAAATTCAGAATGATCACAGACCAGTGGGTAGAAAGTCGTTGGGTCCAGTGGTGTTGTAAGTATCTCAATAAAATGATTAAAAACAAAGATTATAGCCTTGGAAACCTAAAAAAGGTCACTATGAGCCAAAACACAAACAAACAAAGAATAGGTCCATGAAGTAAGTCAATTGTACAATTGATAATAATTAGAGGGTACAAGTAATAGTAATTAGATTGGTTCTCTAAAGACACAAAACCAGTGCTGCTTGAGTGTATTTGTATAAGAAAAAATATTATTGAGAAGTGACTTACATAGTTGTGGAAATCAGTGGTTACATATGGTTGGAATAAGGCTCCTTCTGACTTGTGTAGCTGTGGAAGTTCGTGAACAGGAAGCAGGATGAAGAAACAGAGTTGGCAGGGGGCACAGGCTGGGGGATAAAGAGGTAAATGATCCAAAGTCCATCAAATGAAATCCACAACTGGTAAATCTGCAAAGGCTCCTGAGATTGGTAGTCCACATGGAAGGAGATCAAGGAACCAGATTCAAGACTGAGCTGCAGCAGTATGCCAAAGGCCAACAAGAATTAGACTCTGCGTAGTGTCTCTCTTACAAAAGACCATATCCCCATGGAGATGTCATCTGGCTGCCACCTGATTGATTGGCTGAGACCCATGCCCTTATCCAGGGATGTGTAGTTGACATAATCCTTAACCAGTACAGGTAGTAATAATTTTAATCTATAGTCTCCTCATTTTAAGATCTTTCACTGCTGCCCCACATTTAGGAGGGGGACAGTTTGACAACATACAGTGAAAACAGGCCCTAATCAACACGATGAAGTCTCCCGATGAAGACCCGGCAAGCTGGTCTCCAGTGGAAGCTCAGCGTGGTGAGTTTAAAGAGTCTGCTGAGGCTGCCATCTCAAGTGGGGCTGAAAAGTCCAAGACCTCACCATCGAGCCAATACTGTCTCTCCACAATCCTATAGAACAAGGTAGAACTACCTTGGCGAGTTTCTGAGACTCTAACTCTTGACACACATAAAAGTCCGTCTTTCTCTCCTGAAGGACCTGGTGGTTTTGAACTGCTGACCTGGTGGTTATGAGGCCGACATATAGCCAAAGCCCAGGTTATTTATCAGTGTGCTATCGTCAAGCTCCAATCAAAATGAAGAAATGTTTCAGTGCTACAAATGTGTTTGCTCTACAAAAAGCATGTACCTGCACACAGAGCCTTTTCTCTATTCCATGTCTTGAGGCAATCCAAAAACCATTTCTAGGTCTCTAAATCACACATTTCTTTCTTTTTTAAAAAGATAACTTTTACTGGGGGGCTCATACAGTTCTAAGCATAATATATACCATATCTTTGTGTCAGATTTTACATATTTGGGGGGGTGGGCACTCCCACAACTCTTATCACAATCCATACATACATACATTGTGTGGAACACATTTGTACATTTCTTGTTATCATCATTCTCAAAACATTCATTTTCAACTTGATCCCTTGGTATTAGCTTCTCATTTTCTCCCCTCGCTCCCTCTCATGAACCCCTGATAATTCATAAATTATTGTTATTCTTTCACATATTACACTGTCTGACATCTCTCTTCACCCATTTTCTGTTGTCCATATCTCAGGGAGAAGGTTATATGTAGATCCTTGTAATAGGGTTCCTCTTTCTACCTCATCCTCCCTCAACCCTCCTGGTATCATGAGTCTCAGCACTGGTCCTGAAGGAATCGCCTGTTCCGGATTCTCTGTGTTTCCAGTTTCTATCTGTACCAGTGTACATCCTTTGGGCTATACTTGGATTTGTAAGGTAGAATTGTAAGAGAGTAAGCATTTAGGAACTAGAGGAAAGTTGTGTGTTTCATCATTGCTATACTGCATCTTGACTGGCTCATCTATTCACCATGACCCTTCTGTAAGGCGAAGTCCAGTTGCCTAAAGATGGTCTTGGCCGCCCACATTGTTCTCCCCCTCATTCACAATGATTTGATTATTTGTTCTTTGATGTCTGATACCTGATCCCTTTAACACCTCATGAGCTCACAGGCTGGTGTGCTTCTTCCATGTGAGCTTTTTTGTTTCTGAGCTAGAAGGCCCCTTGTTTACTTTCAAGTCTTTAAGACTCCAGACTCTGTATCTTTTATTAGCTGGGCACCATCAGCTTTCTTCACCAATTTTGCTTATGCACACATTTGTCTTTGGCAATCATATCAGGAAGGTGAGCACACAATGATAAGATATTTTTTTCTTTGATGCCTGATACCTTAGTCCTTCAGCACCCCTCATGATCACACCGGCTGAGGTGCTTCTTTCATGTGATCTTTGCTGCTTCCGATGGATGCTTGTTTATTTTCAAGGCTTTAAGACTCCAGATGCAATATATTCTGATAGCCAGACAAAATCAACTTTCCTCACCTCCTTTCTTATGCACCCAGTTTGTCTTTAGTGATTTTACACACACATTTATAACCAGTGATCTCCTTAAGTGGCCAGGGAATATCCTAGAAAAAGAAGGGACAAGTGGTGTGCTTACAAAAAGACACACACACACACACACACACACACACACACAAGAAAGTGTGGACTAAGAGTGCTTTCAGAACTAGGACATGATGGGAAGCTTTTTTATAATTCTTTGTTTTTTCATTTAAACTTGTTTAAAAACCAACCCTTTCCTTCCTGTGCTTTATAAGAAAATTTACATTACTAATCTTTGAGAATAAAGTAAGGGAGAGACGTTGATCTTGTATTCATGGACAGATATAACATTGATGGGGTATCAATGGCATCTTATGACATTGTAAATGTCACATGCTAATTTCTTCATATAATAATTTTAAAAAATAAACCTGTTTCTTGTATATTAACTTGTGAAGTTATTGCAGAAATTGGAAAAACAGTTCAAAGGAGAAACCCAACTCTTTTCCTTCTTCAAGTGCTTGTTGGAATAAACTTAGAATTTCTCAAATTAATCTACTTTCTGTCTTTGGCTATGGTGACAGGCTCATCCACACCCCTTGCTGTCTGATAGCATTTTAAATAAGTGATTTATTGGCAGTAAACTACCTCACATTTTTTCCTAGGCACTTCTGGGTAGATGCCAATGTCCAACATTTTTATTAGAAGTCAATCATATTAATTATTTGCACCACTCAGGTACACTATGGCTCTAAATTCTTCCTTGTATAAAGCAAACATTTGCCTGACAATCCCAACTTGTGGATTAAGTATAAGTCTACCAGGATAAAGCATATACATGGCTAACTGGTATGTTTATTTTTAAACAAAGTCTACCTGTTTCCTTTAGAGATCTACTCTTCCTTAAGCTTTCTTCTGCTTTTTAATTGGTTAGATTTTAACAGGAAACATCCATATATCTATTTATATCATTCACACCTTTTAAATGTCTGACCATATAATAAAGGGGCCCTGGTGATGTAGTGATTATGCATCGGGCCTCGAACCACAAGAGCAACAATTCAAACCCATCAGTCACCCCACAGGACAAATACTGAGTCATAAAGAATTAGTTCCAGACACCCAGAGGGGCAGATACAATCTGTCGTACATGTTTCGAAATTGACTCAATAGCAGTGAGAATGCATAGTAATTACATAATCAGGTTTCTGTGGGACGTTAGAGGATTAAAAGTGAAGGGGCAGAGTGTAGTCTGTCAATCAGGTCATAGCCAGTGAGGCCTGTGTGTGGGCAGGGCCTTCTCATGACGATTCTGGAAACTCCGGTATTTCTTCTCTGGGGACAGGGCACACTTCTTTTCTCTTTGCTCACTTCCTGGGAGACATTGCAGTTGACAAGTCACATGGAACGTGGGTAGTGCCCTGAACTGGAGAAGCCACATGGAGATCCCTGGCAGTGCTGAAATGCTTACAACCTCACTAGATCCACAAGACTTCCCACCCACTTCACCTGTGATCTTCCTGAATTCAGCCTCATCGCATGTGCTTCAAGAGTCTGAAGAGGACTTTATTATAGATTGGTATCAGACATGTGGGCTGATATCAAATGTATGAACTTGATCTGGATTGGGTGGGATGTTTTCAATATTCAGTTTTGAAATTTTTCAAAATTCAATATCAATATTCAATTGCTCTTGTATGTAAACCTCTTTCTTATACACATGTGATACTCATTCCCATGAATTTGTTTCTCTAGTCTACCCAGACTAACAGAATATATCCAATATCTTTAGGGTTGCAATGAGTTCCCACAAAGCAGTCTATTTTATTATTATTATTAATTACTTTTATTGTGATCTCTTATCTCAGTCCATACATTACTCCAATGTGTCAAGCACATTTGCACATTTACCTCCATCACCATTTTCAAAGCATTCTCTTCTCACTTGAGCCCCTAATATCAGCTCCCTATTTCTTCCCCTTCCCTCCTCTGCCTGTCCTCCCTCAGAAGCCCTTAATAAGTTATAGGATATTTTTTCCTTATGTTTTGTCGTCCTCCATTGCCAATCACCCATTTTTACATTATTCATCCTCCTGGGAGGGGGTTCTAGGTTGATCCTTGTGATTGATTCCCCCTAACTCCCCCCACCCTTCCCTAATCCTCCTGGTATCTCTACCCTCCTTTTTAGGCGTTGAGGGGTTTATCTATCCTGGATTTCCTGTGCTTCAGACTCTTATCTATATCAGTGTGCATGCTTTGGTCTCCCTTAATTCAAGCAGTCTGCGTTTTAGGATTGGATAAGTACCAAAGAATTTCTCTTCTCCTCCTACTGCAGTTTCTGATTCTAGTATTTGTTTCATTTAGAACTCATAACAGTTTCACCTTGGTGTTAAAGAAGGTGGCAAAGGGAAGCAAGTTCAGGAAGAAGGATCTTTAATCTTGATAACTACTGAATTTTCTTTTTCTTTTTCTTTCTTTTTTTTTTTTTTTTTGATATTCAGGATTCCCTGTGACCCTGGCTGAGGAGTAGGTACCAGGAAAGAGGCACTAATTTGGAACTGATAAAAATTGCCAACATTTGAATTTCTTCACATAACAAAATTCTCATGATACACTTTTCAGGATGGGAATTTTACCTGGGAGGCATGCTTTCCCTTTGGTGAGGGAGGGAAAACGCAACAAAATTAAAAGCAGCATATTTATTTACTATTTCTATAATTGTTCTTATTGAGTGTGGCAGTCATGTGCTTATGTTAATTTTATAATTGAAATATAGGGGTGGAGTCTGGCCTGTTAATCAGGAGAAAGCCATTGAGTAGCTGATGAGGCCTCTGTGTGGGCATGGCTTTCACCTGAGACTCCTGGGAAATCTCGTGGTATTTCCCTCGTGAAGATGAGAAGCTATCTTCCTCAGTTGTTGGGAGTTAGTTTGAGAAACAATTGATCACAGACAAGCTGGCAGCATCGAAGAAGTTGGAGGAGCCAGCAGAGAGAACACTCGGCTTTGCCCTGATGAAGACAGACCTCTGAAGCTGGAGTGGCATGCTGTTGATGGACCTGAGCCCTGGAAGCGAGGAGCCATGGGGAGACCCCTGCCAGCATCATAATTCTGCACCCACTGACCTGTGACTTCCTGAGTCAGAAGCAGACTTTATAGACTAACTTCGGGCATATGGGTTAATATTGGACTTATGATTTTGCACTGAATTGGATTGGGATGCCTTCTTAGTGTCACATTTCTTTTATATATAAACCCTTTCCTTATACTTTTATGCGTGTCTCTGAAAATTGTTCCTCTAGTCCACCCGGACTAACACATTGAGTCTGTCTTTTGTCCACTCCGTGATTCAATCAATGTTCTCAGTGCACATAACAAGGACAAAGCTATTAGACACGTGAAGTATGTCTTATTTTTTGTTAATAGAGTTGCTAAAACCTCTATATCAAAATGTGCTTTAAAGACATCACATAGGGTGGCTAGTTGTCTGGGCAGCTTTCCCTTGATTCTTGTTCCCTATGCAGAAAGAATTCACGTGGTAGATGCGTTTTTGTCAATCCAAGTAACTTCTATGAGGGAAACGGAAGGTTCAGATGTTAGAGCCTCAGAAAATACACACTGTCCCTGGAAAGCATGCAAGCCTGTATGATGGGGGCTGTGGGAAAGTTCACAACTGAACATGAAGCCAGAGCATGAAAAACCACATGGAAGGAAGACCAGAACAGGAGTGTAGAACCAACCAGAACCAACTCCAAAGAGTGAGCATGACCCCGTGCAGGAAAGATCCCCACTCTTCATTCACAGAACACATCTGAAAGAGAAGAGGGTGCAGCCTGCTTTTATCCTGTCCTATCCCCACTGGCAGGGGAAGCGTGGTTGAGGGTCCTGGCTGACTTTATTGGCTAATTTTAGGCACACCTATGTAATGTCATGTCTGGTCTGTGATGGACCCAGTTTTCCCTTTCCCTGGCCTAGGTGACTGAGGTTTGAGCATGCTCAGTTCTGGTTTTTCCTATCGGTGTCTAATTATTGTGCCTGATTTCTTTCCAACTCCTTTATTGTGACAATGGACAGCTAATTTTTGTTTAGTGTAGGCATTTCAGTGGAGACAACCCCCTTTATCCCAAATCTGACTACATTTAGTTCCCCATTCATGATGTATGACCCAAATCTTTTGGGGGTACTGGACAGAGATAGTCTTCTGGCTTCTTCCTGTTGGTAAATGACAATAAACTGGGTTTTGCATACACACCCTCCCTGCTCTACTGGGAGGCACTTATGCCCACTTAGAGGCCCACAATGGATGGGGTTGAAGTGACCCAGACATTGGTATCCTGGGATTGGCAATCTTTTCTCAATGCTATTAGTAATCTGATGATTTTTGGAAGAGATAAAACAGATGAATAGTTTAGTTAAGAGTAATCCAAGAGCTATGGGATGGAAGTGCCCCAGAAAGAGTGGGTTAGTTTCAGTCTGAAAGATTCTAAAAGAACATCTCAGCAGGAATTAAATCTGCATTGATAGATATAGCCTGCAAGCTTACTTTAAACAATGAATTGTGAGTAAAGTTTTTTACAGAGCATTTATCTGTCTCAGACTGCTGATAAAACACCACCTTAAGGCTATCTGATGGTTTGCATGTGTACGTAGGTACATATGTGTACATATATAATGTCATGTCTGGTCTGTGAGCTTGTGAGCCCAGTTTTCCCTTTCCCTGGTCTAGGTGACTTAGGTTTGAGCATGCTCAGTTTAGACTTTTCCCATAGGTGTCTAATTATTGTGCCTGATTTCTTTCCAACTCCTTTATTGTGACAATGGACGGCTAATTTTTGTTTAGTGTAGGCATTTCAGTGGAGACAACCCCCTTTATCCCGAATTTGACTCCATTTGACCTGAGTTTGGGGGATTCAGTTCCAAAGGCTTCCACAGCTTTATTCATGAATGGTCATGAATGGTGGATCCATGCATTTTGTCTTGAATCTGTAATGGCTTTGGGAATTGAGAGAATTATTGGGAAGGGACCTTTCCAGAGTGCTGGAGCGGGGAATTGGGGGGACCTGTCCTTCCAGGCTGTTATAAGAAGCAGGTCTTCAGGGTAGCACAAGGGACAGGGGTTTGGAGTATTGCCTAATTCTCTCTACTTTCTCTAAGTATTGTGGTCTCCAAGTACATTGGAGACAGTAAGTTATTCCTGAGTGTGTTAGTCTGAGTAAACTAGAGAAATAAATTTGTAAAAAAAATGCATATGTGAAAGAGGTTTATATACAAGAGCAATTGAGCATTGAGAAAATATCCCAGTCCAAGGTCATAAGTCTCCTATTAACCCATATGTGTGATATCAGTCTATAAGTCCTCTTCAGACTCACAAAACACATGCAGTGACACCAGAACAATCACAGGCCACTGGGTGCAGAATCTTGTGTATCAAGTGGTGGTAGAAGCATCTCAGTGCTGGCAGAGGTCTCCCCATGGTTCCTTCAGTTTGTGGAGCTCAGGGTCTATCAACATGCTGCCATGTGTCTTGTCAGCTGCAATGTCACCCAGGGAGTGAGCCAAGAGAGTTTCAGCCACACAGAGGTCTCACTGGCTATCTCCAGATTGACAGGCTAGACTCCACCCCTACTATATTAATCCTCAAATTGGTGCAAGATTAGGTGACTGCCACACTAAGTGCCAAGCTACTGCTTGGGATCTGAGGAAAGAACTTAAACCACAACAATTAGGGAAAAATGTAATGGCCTACCTACCAACATCTATGCACAAACAGGATTCCAGAGCATTAACAGCAATCCTTTGCTCTTGGGCCATCTGGCCAGGCTGCTTCAGTCCAGTTAGCAGTTGCAGACTTTCGAGCAGACAACTCTTATCTTGGGTTTTCCCCATAGGACAGAGCACAGTCAGTGGCCAGTTTGGTTACAGCAACAACTTGGCCCTTATGGGAGGCCTATTTCTTTTAGGGAAACCCTTGCCCAGTAGGCCACATGCCAATACACGTGCCCTGTGTAAGTCTTCTAGACTGGAAGGCATTAGGTGGGCATTGATTACCTATGCTGGCCAGTATGTTGTATAACCATCACTTCCTTTTCTCCTTCTGCTGAGCCTAAGCCTGTTCCTTATATGTATTATAAAATATGGCATTGGCCATAGTTAACCATCTGCAAGTTTCTTAGCTTCTTTCTTTAGTACTAGATATTTCTCAAAATCTGACATAGTATGTCCTAGAATTATCATTACATCATCATAAGCCAAGCCATAGGACAAGGTGAGGTACTACAAGATATCTGTATATTGTTCTGGATTCTCTGAGTAGCTGCCTAGGTCACTCTTAATCTGCTTGAGTTCAATGAGGGTGAAAGATTTATGAACCATTTGAGAAGCAAATTCTACAGCTTCCTCTACCAAAGGTAGAATCTTGAAGGGGCACTCTTTTCGGTTTCTATAGGTTCAGTCACACTGGGTGGTGTAGTTGGGCTAGGGACTGAAAGGCTCTCAGTCCCAGGAACTAGACTCTTTAAAGTGTCTTTGGTACCTTTGGAACAAAGGTCTTTACTTGTTTCTCAAGAGGAAAAATGAAAAAAAAAAAACGGGGGGGGGGGAAATGCCTGAACATTAGGTACTTCTACCCAGTTTCCCTACCCCCACCCCCTGTAGAAAAGCTCTGGCTCTGTTAGCATAGGAAGGGAGAATGTAGTATGCATTAAGCAGGATTCTCCATCACCTAGAATGTACTGGGGTCAGTGGAGTTTTAGAAGAAAACTAGTTTCTGCTCTTTAGCATCTGTGAGTCAAATAAAGGCCAGCTAGACAAGATGCAATACAAAGAGTGGACTCCTGATTGTCCATCTAGAAACCAGAGAGCCAGCCTCCAGGAGTCTTTAATCACAGATGTCAGTCATCTGGAACCTGAGAGCCTCAGATAGACATCTCCACACTTGGCGGCGTTGGGTTCCAGCCCCAATCTGTTGGCCAGGCCTGACACATTCTCTAGACAGGGGACCAGGTGTGAAAGGACCATCAGCTATGATTGGGCTCACCAGGACCTTTAAAGATGTGGTAGAAACCTGTCTAATGGAATACACCCAACTCTAGGGAGATTGGAATCCTTGGTTGAATAATCATTAGTCCCAGTGGAATTCTACAACAGGTGTGCATAATCTGTTGTATGGACCTACCCATTGTGTGTAAAGACAGGAGGCAGGGGCTATGCTTAGGAAACCACTTGAGTGGTCTTGGAAATGATTGGATTAACCGTTGTTTAATGACCCAACTTCCAAATTCCACTCAACCAAAGCTTGTCGAGAGGGGAAAACAAAACAAAACAGACAGGAACACAAAGACCAAACACCATAATAAAAATAAAGCTCAACTCAAGAAAATTAGGCATGCCATTGTACCTGAATTATCTCTAATCTAGAAGAAGGATGCTTATAGAAACTGGAAAGTAACTGATATTGAGCTGGAAGATACAGGAAAGGAAACCAAGGAGAGAAGTCAGAGAGTGAACCAGGAGTGACCATGAGAACCACAAAAGACCAACGTGGAGAAACAGGTACATATGGCTGGGCCAGTGAGTGCAGCAAGAGACGCCATCTTCAGATGCTGTCAGCAATGAGACCAGTGGGTGAAACAAGAGATGCCATCTTGAAGATGAGTCAGCAGAGGGTCACATGTTCAGCTGTCCTGGAAAAATGGCAAGAAAGTTGGGGGAGGGAAGAGAAAACGTGGGGAGGAGTGGGTGTCCTACAGAGATTCTCACCGATCAAAAAGCCGGGGAAAGTGTGGACTTCAAGTCTGGCAAATTTGAAGCACACGGACAAAGCAAAAGCCTTTAATGAGATGAATTGACATTGTAGTAGCAACCATTAGCTCAAGCACAGAGAAGATGATGGATAAAGTGAAACCGAAACTCACTCCGCGGGGTCAACCCTGACTCATAGCAAGTCTCTAGCACAGGGTAGAACTACACCCTGTGAGTTTCCAAGACTGGCACTCTTTCTGGGAGTACGCTCCCTTTCACTCACAGAGCAGCTGGTAACTTTGCAATTAGCAGACCAACATGTCACCACTAGACCACCAGGTTCCTAGGGTTGTGTGTCTTCTCACAGCTGTGGAGTCCGTGATGACTCATAGCAATCCCCTGTGACTTTCTGAGACTCTAACTCTTTATGGAAATAGAAAGTCCAGTCTTTCTCCCTCAGAATTTCTGGTGATTTCAAACTGCCTATCACGGGGATCACAGCCCAACTTGTAATCACGACATCACCAGGGCTCCCTGAACTTGGTCATAGTCTTGGTGATTTAAAAGGAAGGTTCATGTGGACGATAGCCCACTCCTGTATGAGAGGACAGCCTCTTCATTTTCCTGTTTCCTAGTTCATCAGCTACCTTAATCAGGAAAAGTCTGAAGCTTAACATCTGACCCACTGGATTCAACTGAACGGGACTGGTCTGCTTCTACAATGCTGTAAACTATTGTGTTGATATCAATGTCTTTATAACACAAACTTACTGAAGCGGTACAGTCAAGCTGATTCAAACTCACAGTGACTTTATATAGGAACTCTGAGGCTCTAAATCTTTATAGAAGCAGATAGCCTCATCTCTCTCCTTAAGACGTACTCACTAACATTGAGCTGATTCCTACATATAGTTACCCTGTAGAATGGGGTAGAGCTGTCCTTATGAATTTCTAAGAATGTAGTGGAGTAAAAGGCCACATCTTTCCCCTTTGGAGAGATAATTTGCCCTCCCAATCACAACGTAAGAATACAATAGTTTCAGCATAAAGCATGTGCTGCAAGGTATTAACCGTAGCCCTGGTTATGGTAATGGGTTATGGTAATGGTTATGCATTGGGCTGTAATCCAAAAGATCAGTAGTTCTAATCCACTGGCCATTCTGTGGAGGAAGCATAAGACTTTCTACTCTAATAGATAGTTATCTACCCTGTCCTATATAGTCAGTATGAATTAGCAACAACCTAATGGTTTGGTGTTCTTTTTTGGTGCACTCCTGTCAATTGAATTGAGTCCTTTGAAGCTATATAATTCATGGAGATTTCTTGACTTGAAGCAAAAAACACAGGGAACAAGCCTTACTTCAGCAGACATTGAGGATCATAACTTCAAATGCCCTCAAGACATTTGGACAGAGACTGTCTATTTATCAAGCCACTAATTTGCCAGGAAGCTGCTAAAAATATATGGGGAAAGTGACACAATGGAGATGATAACTCACATCCACTCGGCTCCAACTGAAATGTTTCAATTTCAGAATGTCACTTATTACAGAACATATCAAAAGTTGGAGGCAAAAAAAGAGGAAAGAGCGAAAGAAAAAAAAAGGAAGAGGGTATGCAAGAAGGAAATACTGAAGGGAAAAAGGAAAAAAAGAGAAGAGAAATGAATTGTTGGTGTGGCAGTCATGTGCTTATGTTAATTTCATGATTGAGATGTAGGGGTCGAGTCTAGCCTGTTAATATGGAGATAGCCATTGAGTAGCCAATGAGGTCTCTGTGTGGGCATGGCTTTCTCCTGAGACTTCTTGGAAATCTTGCAATATTTCCCTTACTAATTTATTTTATGAATTTACTGTCTTACCACTGGAAATTCTTCTGCGTTTTTCCCACTTCCTCCAATCTGAATAGTGAATATTTTGTATGAAGGTTTTACTGACAAAACAGAATCAATACAACAGAAACTCATTATCCTACCATCAGCAACCCCAATTCTCCTTCCAACCCCTGGGACAAAAGAGAAAGTGGCCCTGGTAGCAAAAGAGGTCAATTTCTTTGAAAGTGGACCTTGCTTTCTCCATGCATTTGTTCCTTTAGTTATCCCCACTGCAGTCTCTTTACCTCTCTCTGTCAAGTGGATAATCACCACTGACAAACAAATACACAGTAGCCCCACGCATCTCAAAGAGAATACGCAGATGAATTATGGACAAGATAAGATGGCAGCATCTGAGGAGATGAAGGAGTCACATGGCCTTACCCTGATGAGACCAGACCTCTGAAACTGGAGAAGCCTTGAGGAGACCCCTGTCAGTGCTGAGTTGCTTCTACCACCACTGGATGCTGTTGATGGACCCTGAGCCCTGGAAGGGAGGAGCCATGAGAGGAGCCCTGCCAGCGCCGGGATTCTGCACCCAATGGCCTGTGACTTCGTGAGTTGGAAGGAGACATTATAGACTGATATTGGACATATGAGCTAATATTGGATTTGTGACTTTGTACAGGACAGGGTTAGGATGCTTTCTTAATCTCCTTTTCCCCTTATACATATATATAAACCGTGCCCTGATATTCATATGCGTGTCTATGAAATTTGTTCCTCTAGTTTACCCGGACTAGCACAGTTGGTATCAAATCTAAGCTATGTAGTCTTTAACATTATATTACTGGAATGATCTCTTCTTCATGCAAGTAAGGAAAATCACAATGATAAAAGGCCTTGTAAAACTGATTACTGGGATTGGAACTGATAGGAGAAGGAAAAATACAAAATGAAAGTGCTAAGCAACCAGCAAGATCCAAAGGAAATGTCATTTGTGATGATGTACTGTGTGCAGGCACAAAAAGCAGAATTAGATGCTTGGCTTCGGCAGATGTAATTATATAGCATGACAAAGTAATGCGCACACAAAAAAAAATGAACCACTCTTTCCAAATTACAAAGCTGTAATGCATTCAACAGTCAAGTACTAAAAAGGAGGGAAAATGTGCCTTACATCTTTAATTTGTGTAACCTTTTCCCCCCACATCAACAACAAAATGTCAATGCATAATGCTTTCTGAATTTACAGAATAACTGCTGTCACTCTCCACCCATTTTCCAAGTGACTTCATTTCCTCAATAAGATCAGTTACACAGAAGAGAGAAGTGTCCTAATTAGTATGTTTTACTCAAAATGTCATGAAAAAATTGTCACAGCAATGAGGGAAGAAAAATCATCGGGATCAAGGAAGATATTGATGAGTATTGAGAACTAGTCCTCCAACAGCAAGTTGCTCCTCAATTATTACTGTTTTACCAACTTCATTTTTGCATATTTGGATGGAAAGCAGGGTTCAATATACATGACCATCTGCCATCAAATAATGCAATTGGAATGGAGGGAAGATAAAAGAGGATTTGGAGTACTGGAACCAAGGAGACAGGGTGATAAAAGTCATGAAAAGAGACCTGATGTCACCAACACAAGGGTCCAGATACATTTGTTCATGAGCAACATTTTCAAGCAAAAAATTAGTGAATCAAATGTAGAACTACTAAGTTATTGTAGTATAAATTGTCTCACACAGTGGAAATTGTTAGAAGATCGAAATCAATGCAAATACACACATATTCATCATTGTTACATGTCATTTTTCTGACCATTTTTGTAACTGTAAGTATGCTCAGAAGTTCTTGGATCATGCAAACAGTCAATTACTCAAGCTACTAACCTAAAAGTTGATGGTGTTAATATGGCCAGTGCTACTTCAGAAGAAAGGCCTGGTGATCCACTACTGAAAAAATAACAGCCACTGGAAACTCCCCGAAGCACATGGAGTTGTACAGAGTCCAAACCAACACAATGGTGACTTTTTAAAAAAGTCCTTCTTATTGAGGGCTCAAACAACTCTTATTATAATCCATACATAAGTCCATTGTGTGTCAAGCCCATCTGTGAGTCTGCTGTCCTCATATTCTCATAGCATTTGCTTGCTGTCTAAGCTCTGGAAATCGACTCCTCATTTTCCCCTCCCTTGCTGACACCCCTCATAAATCCTTGATAATTTATAAATTATTATTATTTTGTCATATCTTATACTGTCCAATGTCACCCTTCATTAACTTCCCCATTGTCCATTTCCCCAGGGAGGAAATTGTATGTAGAGCATTATAATTAGCTTCCCCATTCTACCCTGGCTTCCCTCCACCCTCCCAGTATTGGCAATCTCATACATTATTTCTTATAATACATAAATACATATATTATGTTACACTTCTTCACATGCCTGCAGCTGTCATCACTCTCTGAACCTCCACCTTTCCATCCGAGCCTCTGACCTCAGCCTCCCACCCCTTCCCCTCCATCCTTGATCCCTACTCCCCCACCAACTCTCAATACTCCATAAATTATTGTTTTCTCATAACTTACACTGCTCAATGTCTCAACCACACCAGTATATTAATAATTAAAACCTTTACTAAACAACTGGATAGTAGACTAGATCCTGGAAACCTCTAAATCCAGATCAAAGAAATTCCATTATTTTTATAGTTCAAAGTAGTGGGATAGCTTAAGGGGAGGAATATTCTAGCTGTTACATCCTTATCAGGTTGGCAGGGTTATGGGGCTGGGGGAACTACTGGAGGTACTAATCTGAGGTCTTACAAGATAATGTGCATTTCTTGCTAATTGTGCAGGCAGTGTTCAGAGAGTTCAGTTAAAGGCAGTTTAAAACAAATGGCATCTAGCTTCCATTGCCTTGGTCAGCCCAGGGAGAAACAATCTGAACTAGTTTGGGAGTGTCCTTGATAACAATTGGGTTACTTGGTCTGCATGATCATGAGTCATGCCAGACCAAGATGTTCACTGTGCCTTAGAACAAATTATGTGATTTTTTTCTTGTATTCAATATTACATGTATCCTAATCAGTTCCTTTCTTGCTTGTTTATTTCTGCCAAAGACTGTAGTGATCTGCCACCAATCAAAATTTTGAGTGAAATGTCCTTTATTTGGCATACTTTCTAATTTAACCACGTGGCTGTGGATACTATGGACACCATTAAGAACTCTCATTCACTGTCTTGCTTCTCATCTTGATGATACATCTTATCTTTATCTATCTTTGTACTGCTTAAGACCATGTAGGAGACTCTAACAATTAAGTAATTGAGATATACTTGAGAAAAAAGAGTGAAAATTTTAAAGTATTAGTCAAAAACCAAAAATACCGGAGTGTTGCGTGATAGTGGAAGCCCAAAATATATTTGTGAGATTACACAAGAATAAACACTAATTTCTCTCTAAACACAATTGAGGAACAGGAACAGGTTGGCTAGTAGAGAGAGTATTTGCAAGATGATCAAAATGTTAAGTTTCTGGAGTCAGTTATGCCTCTGTTCTTTGCTTCTCATTCTAAAAGAATTCACGCTGAAACACATTTTGTAACTCAAGTGAGTTTCTATGAAGGAAAGGAGAAGTTTCAGGTTTTGCAGTCTCAAAAGGGTACGTGCTACTTATGGAAAATGTGAAGCCATGCTGGGTTCACAACCAGGCATGGAAAACCACAGCCAGAGGCCAAAAGCCCAAGTGCTTACGGATCCTGAGTAGACCCCAAGTGAGCCCTGAGGGGGCACACAGGCACCTGTGTGCCATGCGCCTAGGAACAGTAGAGGTCCTCCATACAGCATATCCCTGAATAGAGCAAAGAAAAAAGAGACTGGCAGTGAGTAAAGAGGGGTAGGTCATTGGGGACAACAAAGTATGCAGGCTAGGCTTCCTGCCTTGTTTTCTCCCAATCCCCCTGGCTTGGGGAGGCATGGCTAACGCTTTTGGTTGACCTCATTGGCTGAGTTTAGGCATACCTGAATGACATCATGGCCTAGGTGGAGACTAGGCTTTAGGTTTCACCTGCACTAAGAAGTCCTAGTCTGTGCATCCTTGGTTCTGTTAATTTCCCCATAGATGTCTAATAGGCTGCCTGATGTCCCTCCAATCCCATCACATGGTCCTTTGCAGGCATGGGAAGGACAACCCAATCCTTTGTCCCTAAGTTGGCTGCCTTTCAAAAGTTATGATCGTGACCTGAATGGTTAAAACCCTGTTGTTTGTGCTACTCTCTGATAGACTTTGGGCTATATCTAGTTTTCAATATTTTCTGGTATTTTTTCTTTTCCATACTGGCGTTTATCTCTGATGTATATTGTTCTTGGGGGTAGCCTTCTTGAATCTTTGTCATATGTTTGTCTGTTTCTCAGTATATGAATCCCAGGATTGATGAACCAGTAGAGAAAACAACAAGAATAAAGGTTCCTGTGGGGTATAGTCTGGGAAGTGTGTATGTTGGGGTGGGGGGGAGGTAAGGAGCTGATATAAAGGAACTCAAGGAGAAAAGGTTTTGAAATTAATAATCAGAGTATCTATGTACAATACTGCTTGATGTGATTGAACTATGGAATAGTTTCTCTACTCATAGTGGAGACCCCAAGTGTGTCAGAAGGACATTGATTTTTTTAGAGAGAATACATTTGGTCTTTCTTCCTGTATACCTCTGGGTGAATTCAAACCTCCAGTCTTGCAGTAAGTAGATGAGTGTGTTAACCATAGCAGGGGGTCCCCAAAGAAGGAGTCAGACTTTACTAATTATTATTTATGTAGTAAACATTAATGGGAGTCTATTATATGTTGGGTCCTTAACTGTGGGAGCCAAAAGAAATGTAGAGACCCATGGGGCCATTCTGCTGATAAAGTATCAGTTGAAGCTTCATTATGCTGCAGATAAACATTTTTGTCTTATCTACAACTTGTTTCCACTTCATTCTGCTTATTTGCAACACAATTAATGATGCTGTTTGAAAATGTGTAAACAATAACTATTAAATATGTAAGTTGTGCACCCATTTAACTACTCCTCTAATTTTTGCTAATAAAATCAATCTTCGCTTCTCTAATAGAATGCTACACAAATATAGTTTAGAGCTGAATTGTACTTAGACATGAAACAGTGATCTGTGTGTCCAGTAGTAGAAATGTGTTTAAAAATAAATGACTATAGAAAAATTAATTGCTTTCAGCTCTAACTGCCTCTGGATTTCGTGGCTCCATTTATTAAAGAAAAAAAATGAAAAGTACGTTCATTTTCAAGAGTTTTGTTACCAGGATGATAATTTTACTAGTCTTTAGGAAATTATGTTTATGATTATGTGACTTAGAACTTTGCTTTTATACATTTTACCTATGATGTATTTTACTGATTTGGATATTGACTATAAAAACAAAAAGAGCATGCATTTTATGTTATGATACCAAAAAAAAATGATACTAAGACCCAATTGATAAAAAGGGAGAGGTGCTAGTTTAATATTTGTATTGCCTTCTTTAAATAACTATCCATTCTTGTACTTCATGCCGTCAATTAAGGTACCAAAGATAAATCCCTCATATTTGCAGAACACTTGCACTAGTAAGGCAGATGAGGAACCCTGGTCAGAGCAAACTAAAAATGGAAAAATATATATGTGTATATATATATTCACATGCACACACTATTATTGACCATAATATATGTACATTAAAATATTTAAACTGTACTAATCCTAAATCTACAGCTAGGTGACTTTTTACAATTACGTAAATACCAACCAGATCAAGATATACAACATAACCAAGAGCTCAGAAAGTTCTTTCCTATAATAATACCTCCATTCTGCCATTTAAGGGTTAACTTAATAAATTAGTGTGTTAGTCCGGGTAGACTAGAAGAACAAATTTCATAGACATTCATAAGGATATAAGGAAAAGGTTTATATACAAGAGGAATGGGACGTTGGGAAAGCATTCCAGCCCAGTCCAGTTCAAAGGCATAAGTCTGATAGTAACCCATATGCCCGGCATCAGTCTATAAAGTCTCCTTCCGACTCACGGAGTCACAGATTAGTGGGTACAGAGTCCCAGCGCCGACAGGGGGGCTCCTCACTTCCAGGGCTCAGGGTCCATCAACAGCATTCTGTGTGGCAGAAGCAACTGATCCCTGGCAAGGCTCCCCTCAAGGCCTCAGAGGTCTGGTTCCATCAGGGCACGGCTGTGTGGCTTCTCCTCCGGCTTCTACAGCAGCTCGGACACTGCCATCTTGTCTTGTCCTTAATTCCTTGTCTCTGAGACTAACTCCCAACAACTGGGGAGATAGGTTCTCATCTTCACGAGGGAAATATCCTGAGACTGCCCAGATATATCAGGAGAAAGCCATGCCCACACACAGGCCTCATTAGCTACTCAATGGCTATCTCCAGATTAATATCTCAATCATGAAATTGACACAAGCACATGACCGCCACAAATTATATTAATACATTTAAATTAAACTTCTGAAAAGATAGCAATATGCTGGCAAAAACAGTAACAGATATCAGAGAAAAAAATCCGAAGTCAAAACAAAGATTAAAGTTCACATTAAACTTGAGGGTTTGCATCTACTAAACCCAGGTTTCAATTTTCATGACTTTCCAGGTTATACGGGTGGAACAACCATTCAAGCAGTCAGGGAGCAAGAGTGTTTACTAGAACACCCCTGCGTCAAACTGCACCGCCCACACGAAGGAAAATGAGAAATAATTCTAACTTTAAAAGGGGCTGCAAACACACACACACACACACACACACACACACACTTTTTAGTTGACTATAAATTAACTAAGACACCAGCCTCATTAGAGGATTTGGAAGATGGGAGAAACCATTAGAGTGTGGTATGATTTTCATTGCCCTTGTCATTGGACTCCAGCCCTAAAGATATTTTTAACAATGTGTCTGTTCTCTCATAACTCTCAGTGCTGGAGCACAAAACCAAGAGGACCACAACCCGGTTAACCAAAGATCAGCTCTTCCCAATGCAAGCACAGAGGCACAACCCCCACAAAAGCAACAACCTTGAATTTACTTCTGGGTCACTTTTTTTTCTGGATGCCACATTAATTTTTATGGCAGTTTCTTTTACTTGCCATTTATTTCATGTTAGTCTTGAAACCCTCACGGCCTCTAGTTTTCAGCAAGCAAGCTCTGTGTACAGTAAACAGAGCAAAGTGGTCTCCAGAGGATTCCCCCAGTTAACTTCCCCACCATCATTTCCTTCATAATCTGAACTCCTCGAATCTCCACGTTCAATCCATGCTGTCTGCACATTCATTGGTGTTTGAAGAACTATTTTATATATGCTGTCAATCACAAAACGGAGCTTGGAAAATGTATGTAGTACTTTAACAAATCATGATTAGCTTTTCTGCAGCAGGCATTTTGCTAGGTGCTAGGTTGGGTTTATCTTTCTGGGAGACAGTCACATGGTGTAAATGGCAGCATCCACTGAATTTTAGAAATATTCTCCATCCTTTTTCTGTTTTTATGCAAACGTGTTCACTCAATCGTTTAGTCATCTTCAGTAGGTACATACCGAGCACTTTTTACGGTTTGAGTTTTGTTTTTGTTTGGTGTGGTGAAATATATTTATACATATTTATGTACATGTTAAGTGTCTCGAGGAGAAATAGATACCTCGGTCCTTGGCTCTGCCAGAGAAAGAATTCATGCCAAAGCCTGGTTTACAATCCTCAGACCAAATAGATTTATGAAAGTTAGAAGTTTCCAGTTTACACAGGCACTCACAAGGTCCCTCACCCCTGTCCGCTTTCTGGGGAAAGTCATGCAGTGGGCTCCTAGACTGCAGGCCAGCTGTGCTACATTGTATAGCAGCCATTGGGAGGGTCTATTTTTGACCTTTTAAATGCTTCCAGGGTTGATGACCCTGGTTGGCACCATTGGCTGAATTGAATTCACCAGGCCTACAGTGGCCAATCCAGGTGCAGCCATTCTGGCCGGAAGCCTAGAACTCTGAACATGCGCAATGTACCACCCTTTCCTAGCAGGCTGATAGCTCGAACATGCCAGCATGTGCAATGGAAACCCCTTTTACCTATACTATTCTACCAAACATATATAACATATTCCATTTCTGTAATCCAATGGCATTATTCATAGGGCACTCTTTTATGCTAGGCTGGATGAAAGGACTTAACCTTCTGGTTCTTAATTGTGTCCCCTTGGCAGTGGGGATGAAAATAGTGCCCCATTGCTGTGCTGCCTATATTAAGCGAGTTAATATATCTGATTGATTTTGTCTGGCATATACAAATGTTCATCGAAAATGGAATTCGAAAAAATGCAAGTTTTTTGCAAATATTTAAAGCACTTTTGTGTGTTATGTGGATGTTTGACTAATGTGTTATTAGTTCGCATGCTCTCGGTAGCGTCGTCTGAGACAAGGATTAAGCATCTTCTCTGAGAGGAGTAACCCAAGATGGCAATGAGGGTATTCTCACCCTTCCAGCACCGCATGTGGAAATCTAGGGTACACCTTCTGAATGTCTGTCTGCAGAGATTTCGCTTCACCCTGCCTGAAGAAGTACAGGCAGTGCGGTTGGTGAGGCGTTGGACTGCTCACCTTAAGATCAGCAGTTCCAATTTATCAGATACTCTGTGGGAGGAAGCTGAGGCTTTCTGCTCCCACCAGGTTGTGTAGCCTTGGAAAGCAAAGGAGGTAGTTGTAATCTGTCCTACAGGATCAAAATTGCCTTGATGACAGTGAGTTAGTTAGTTTAGGATGTTGTATGGTTTGTAGGTGAATATCCAGATTAAGATAGCACGGGAAGAACAACAGGGCAAGCTACGTCAGAAAAATTCGCCACATATGTTGTGAACTCACATGCTAGTGGGCATGGCGCAGGGTGGAGTATCTATCTTTCTGTGCATGGTGTTGCTATGACTCTGAGCCACGGTTCCTGGCAGCAAAGAAATGAGTTCCTTTCCCCTCATAGTTACCTTAAGCCAGAGAAGAATTGCTCATTTGAATTGCTTGTTGCTTATAAGAAAAAGAAGTGAGGTAAGGACAAAGGAAAATGATGCAATATATTCCATCCTTACTGCTTTATAAGAAGCTGCCAAGAGGCCAACAGTAAACATGTTTGCTTTTCATATACAACTTCTCCAGAGGTCTGGGAAAGAGAAAAGAGTGAGAAAGGAATCTTCTTTTATTGCATCAGTCTCCTATTCCCATTAAGCCAGAGTCCTCTCTCTCACAAACCACATGGTGGTACCTGACCTCCCTTTCAGGAAGTCTCAACCCATACCTTGTAGACCACTCTAGTATTAAAGAAGCTGTGGAAGGGGAACCTAAAGCAATACATGGTTCCTTTGAATCACACCATCACCTTCCTTTTCATTATCACCTTTCTCTGTTTTACTGTTATACACACATATTAACTCAATTTTTAAAAATGCTTAATTATCACCCTACTTTCCATCTTTTTCAATGAGTGTGTGCCACACAAACATATGAACTCAATGACAACTTAAATAGCTAATGTATATATTAGGAGTGTGTGAATGTATGTTTCAGAAAACATTTAACAATTCAACATTTTTACGTGTGCACACATAAAATATATATTAAATGTCACTTATTAAATGTACAAGCTTCCATCAGGTTAACTCTATTCATAGAAGCTCTGTAGGAGAGAGAATAATGGCTCTTCAGAGTCTCTGGATCTTCTTGTCTCCCATACAAGGATTTACAGAAACAGATGCATTCTTCCCATGCAGAGTGGCCAGTGTTTTGAAATAGCAAGCCTTGTGGCTAGCAGGCTATAACTTAACCCAGTGTGTAGTCAGGGATCCTTTGTGAAATACATATAGAAATAATACCATATCCTCAGTAGTGTAGCAGTTATGTAATGATGAGACTTGAAAGCTATGTGATGATAGCATCACTTCCACAATGTTTTCTAAAGGGATCGGCCAATAAGGGAGCTTTCCTTGGAGAGTGTGGCCTACATCTAAAATTAATAGGTGCTCCGGCAAGGTTAGTTTGGTTGCTTTGCATTCTGCATCTAGCTCATCATTATCTGGTCGTTAGTTCTTGGGAGACGACAGCCTCCACATTCCGTGACCTAGACACCTTCTTTCTTATGTGCCTATCTTGGATCCTTAAGTGGAGCCCCAGAAGTCTCTCATCTTACCTGCTGATTGATCAGCCCCAAGAGCCTGACAGTCTGTTGCCTGACACATGGACTTGGGACTTGCTAGACTCTATAATCACAGGACCCATTCATTGAGAGAAATCTCCACACATCTATGTTCTTGCTGCATTTCCTTTACTTCTCTAGAGAACCCCATCAGGGATGTTAACTGTGCAAATTATTTAGGGTGACTGAGTCTTGCCTTCTTCATCTATAAAATGGAAATGTTAACTTTTATATTGCAGAGCTTTTATAAAGAATGAATGAGCACTAAAATAATTAGAGTTGTGATTGGCACATAAATGTTCAATAAATGTTTACTACTGCATAATAACCATCACATACAAAATGAGAAGACTGGGTAAAAACACCCCCACTGCTAGCTGTGAATTTGTTGAAATCACACTTAAAGGCACACATCACAGTAAGCAATATTCAGGAAAAGTAGATTGAGTAATGGTTTTGATGGATCAGATCAGCATAGAAAGCCCGAATAAATAATTCAGAGCTCAAACTCTATTTTCCCTTTGCTTGACTGAATTATCCAGAAAATTGCCATATCTTCCCATTTCAATTTGCTTTCATAGATAATGCTATAAAGTCACCTTCTATACCTTTCTCTGACAATCACACTCTGAAATGTGTCATCAGAATCAAAATGTGTTTAGATCAGATGTTGTAAAATTTTATTTTATTTTCTCAAGGCAGAATCAAATGAGAGCTCCAAAACCTGTAGGGGTGCTCACTACAAACACATTTATACCAGCATTGCAATGAGTGACGATAACACTGCATTGCTATTGATGGAGTCTTGTATGTGAGACATTTAAAATGTTTAAATGGCCACCTTTCTGCAGATCGTGCTGTGCATTCCCACAATACGTGTTCCTGGCTTCAAAGTGTCTATTGCTTAAGACAAGTATGCTGTACAACAGACCTAACTTACATTTAGACTAACCAAAAACATCATTTTAACAAGAAATGTGCATTGTCATTTTGCATGCTCCCTTTTTTACTTCACTGAATTCTAGTATCTATTGTAATGGCTACATAGACCTCACAGACACATTATGGCTACACAGAACTAGTGATTAAAGGGTTTATAAATGAAGCCACCAAATTGTAATGCTAGTGGGAAATGCTCGGATAGTTGTATATCAGAAATGTTACAAAGTTCTTTCAGATCTGCTAATTAATGCCTCAAGGGGCATGGCACTGGGCTGGAGCGCTCAATCCAAAGGCATTCTGTTTAAATTCTGTGGGTCAGCGCCCTGGATTAACTAAACAGAGGCACTCCAGTCCAGTAAGTCTTATCCCAAAGGCATTCAATTCCACTGCTGGAGGTTGGCAAGCCGTACTTCCCCAAGTTCTCAGAGGTAGTCCTCTGCAAGCCAGCCTCCCACATGAAAGCACTCTGTTAGATTTGCTTCCTGCGTTGAAAAGTCCATCTCTCTGCCCCATGCTCTGACTTCCAATTCTTTTGCTGCCCCTCTGATGTTCTAGATCCCCAAGGTTCACTGTACAGGGATCTCCAGACTACACACTCCACCCAGGACTCTTGCTGGTAAGATCTCAAGGGGCTTATTTTATTGATTTAAAAAAAAATTGGGAGGGGGGGCCATCACTGCCCTTTGGTGGTCGTGGGAGCTACCCAGACTTGCTCCTAGAGAGAAGCTGCTGGATTTGAACCACCACGTCCATGGACCGCAGTCCCACGATCAACCTCTACTCTGCCGGGGCTCAGACCCTGGGGCTTATTTTATATGTGGTAGGATGACATTGCGGGTAATCTTATTTGCAATTACTCACAGGAGAATCCTATCAGTGTCATCCCTTACATTCTTTCTAGACCCATGTGGAGAAAAGCCACTTGGTGGGAGTTAGATATTGTCTGAAAGACCTACATTAATTAATTCACTGCCTCTGCAGTATGAGTTACCTTGGGAAGAGAAAGAGAACATGTAAGCATTCTTAACTTTTTTGATTTTAAATGTGTTTATTTCTCTTCTTCAACCTTGTTATTAAAACACTTCAGAAATTAAATCCCATAAACTGGACATCAAATGATTACAATAACAAAAAAGGTCAAAACTAATACATTGATCTGCATCTCAATAGTATAGCAGAACTGGGTTGAAGTTTAGGGAATAGCCTTAAGTGTTGCTCTATGTTTCAGAATCACCTATTATGATTTTTAAAAATGTCAAATTTTCATGTATAATAGTTCTATCTTGATATTGGATTCAGGAAATATCAGCTGATAAGCAGCTATTTTCATTTTAAAAACTACCCCCAAGAAATTCTGGTGAAGAGAATTAATACACTTTTGAGCAATAGTCAAGTCAAATAATTATAAATAATTTTCTGGAAAAAATTATTTTCTGGACCAAATTCACGCAAGAAGTAGCCTATCTCTACTAACTCTGTTATTATATTGCAAAAAACCTAACAGCTGAATAGTATTACTGCTAGAAGTTAAAAATGCTTGTGTTTGAGATTATGAAGATATCTTCTGCAAATTGCATGAAAATTATACTTGCCTCATATAGTAGTCACCTAATCTGGTGTCAATTTGAGGATTAAGCATGTAAGGGTGGAGTCTAGCCTGTCAATCTAGAGATAGCCAGTGAGACCTTTGTTTGGGCATGGCTTTCTACTCTGATAATTCTGGGAAATTTGGTATTTCCTTCTTGGAAGCAGGAGACACTTTCTTTCACTGCTTACTTCTTTAAAGACTTGCAATTGACAATGCTCATTGCCTCATAGACTTGACTGGTAAGGTTGGCTCCCTTGGACCACCTTTGAAGTAGCCAGAAACCTGAACCTAGAGAAGCCATGTGGAGACACCTGCCAGTGCTGAGATGCTTACAGCATCACTGGATCCAAAGACTTCCTACCCACTGACTTGTGATCATTCCACATTTGGCATCATTGCATGTGTTTCGTGAGTCTGAAGAGGACTTATAGATTGGTAGCGGACATATGGGCTAGTATGGGACTTATGACCTTGAATTAGACTGGGTTGGGATATTTTCTTAATGGACAATTACCCTTTATATAAAACTCTGTCTTATATACATACTTGTGTTTACAAACTTGTTTCTCTAGTCTACCCAATCTAACACACCTCATTACAAGTAAGAGATTCATTTCTAATTATTCCTTTCATATTGGCTATTCGACCAAATTTTGTAGTCCCCAGGTAATCAAGAAATGATCCTTTTAACTGGTTTCTTAGAAGAATGTGCTCTTTACAGTGTCAGTTTTTTTTTAAAAACAAATGCAATTCCTAATCTATTCTGAGAAGATCCTTATGCATTTAATTACAATCAAAGTTTTAAAAAATGATCTTTAAGTAGATATAGAACATGTTTGCACTTGAATGTTACTTCTTTGATTCTCTGGCCCTTTTCTTAATAATATTCCATGGCGACTTCTACAGCTTCAATGTAGCCATTGCATAAAACCCATTGATGATCAAGATACATACCCAATAATGAGAACATACAAGTAATAAACATATGTAACTATAGGCAGAGTGCCCAGAAAGCAAGGATGAAAAATATGTTCTGCCTACCAGATATGCCTAGCTCTTTGATGTTGGCTCCCTAGATCAGGGGCCAGAAAAGTCTTGAGACTGAGGAATCAATCTTGTTCCTCCTAACAACTTTCTAATCACTCAAGAGCCTTAAATGTGTTTTTCCAAACAAATTAAATCACTGTGATCTGAAATAATAGCCTTCAAATATTTTCAATGTAACTTTAGAGCTCTTTCATACTGAAAGAGCTGCAGATGGCTGGCAAGCAGCGGTTTGCTGACTTCTGTCCTAGCTGAAGATTGAAGCATGTTGTCTCACTTACTTTGGACATGTTATCAGGAGAGATGATTTTCTGGAAAATTTCAGAATGCTTGGTAAAGTAGATGAAGGACAATGACCTTCAAGGAGATGTATTCACACATTGACTGCAAAGAGGGCCTCCAATATAATAAGTGTGAAGGCCAGACAGTGTCCAGTTCTGTTGTACATAGAGTTGCTATGAATTGAAACTGGCTAGACTTCACTTAGCAACACAGGCAACATGAGAAGTGAGAAAGCAGAAAAGTAGAGCTTGGCAAAGCAAAAGAAGAGTTCTTGAATTAGGGAGGGAGATCTCAAATTTGATCTTGTCCATGTAAGCTTGTATCATCTTATGTAGTAAGAAAAAAATGTTTTAGTTGCTAATGTTCTAATCTATACATTCTTTATGACATAATTTAAGTATTTTTTCTTTATGGAATTTTTAGTGATCTCTTAATCTAGATATGAACATATAATTTTTTCACTGCTTTGAAATATTAATACACTGGATTGAGAGGATATTTGCATTCTACTTTGTGTTATATTACTGATTCAAATGAAATGCTCCCTATCATCTGTTGAGATGTGTGTGTTTGTAAGGACTGTGTGACAATCACTCTGTGAAGTACCAAAAAGAAATCACCTCCACCAAGTAGATGTCAAGTCACTAGAGAACAGAGTAGAACCATCTGTGTGAGTTTCAGAGACAGTTGCTCTTTCGAGGAGTAGAAAGCACCTTTTGCCTCCCATGGAGCTGCAGCTGCTTCCAAACTGCTGGCTTTCCAGGTCACAGCCCAATGCGTTCACCAGGGGAATCCGTAAGTCATGATGCATTCAGTACCTGTACGCAAACTTACTTTTCAGTAGGAAATAAAGATTAGACAGTTACAGCATAATTAGAGGTTGGATCTTACAGCTAATTCAAAACAGATTTTAAATTTGATTTCTTCAGAACTGATGAAAATATGATTCCAATGCATAAACCATGAATAGAGTGGTTGCCATGTGGCTTGATTTTTAGATTTTGATGATAAGAAAATGCAGCTGGCAGGAGATATGGGGAAACCAGGATGGATGGGCCCCTTCGGGCCAATGGTTTGAGTGGAGATACTGGAAGGGTGGAGGGAAGGGGGGGGTAGAGAGATGGAACCAACAGCAAGGATATATACACAATCTCCTATTTGAAGGATGGGCATCAAAGGAGTGGGTTGGGGGAGAGGTCGGGCAGTGTACGATATGACAAAACAATAACAATGTATAAACTATTGAGGGTTGGAGGGGAGGAGAGACCAGGGGAAGAGGGGAAGGAATGGATAAGCCGACACTAGGGGCTAAAGGGAAAAAGGTGGACGATTGGAGAACAATAGTAGAAGTGGACATGTGAGGGTGCTTGACGAGTATGCTTATTTATATATTGTGAAAAACGATGTATGAGCCCCTAATAAAATGATTGAAAAAAAAAAAGAAAATGTAGCTGCTGTCCCATTTTTCATACCATTGTCTTGTTGTTGTTGTTTTTACCTTCAACAAAACCAGAATGTCACTATCTACCCTTGGTAACCACCCTCTCTCTTGTTGAAATGACTTTGAATTTTTCCCTAACAATAAAGCCCTTATTAAAGTGGCTATTTGTCTTTTGATTCATTACCTCTTTTCTAGAATCCAGAGGAAAACAACCCTATCAGTACAGTTGATTACTTTCCATGGCAACTCTATGTTCTTCACAGTGCAATTGAATTTTCAGGAGTTAAGGAGTCGTGGTGGCATAGTAATTACTCATTGGGCAGTGATCCTCAAGGTTAGCATTTCAAAACAACTAGCTGTTCTGGAGTACTTCCACAAAGAGTTCCAGTGTAGCGAACTCATGGGGGCAGTTCTGCCCTGTCCTGTAGGGTTATGATGAGTCAACAAGGACTCCATGGGAGTGAATTTGGTTTTGAGTTTTAGTTCATCTTACAGAAGTGACCTTGTGACCTTTCGTAGATGGTAAGGTCAGAATAGGGTTCGGCTGGCCTCAGGACCCATTATCTGTTATCTATCTTTCCTAATATATATCTATTTAATTTTAATTTTGCTCTAGGGGAAATTTACATATTAATTAGCTTCCCACTCAACAATTCATAGGCAAAGTGTTCTGTGTCACTGTAGCTATCTCCACAATGTGCCAGTGCCTCCCCTATTTCCACCCTTTTGCTTTTCCACTCCTGTCTTATTTTTCATAATTTTATCTTGTTGCTGTTTTTGTTTTTACCTTTAACGGCCCCAGAATGTCACTCTCTGCCTTGGGTAATCAAGGTCACCCTTTCTGCCTCTTGTCTTTGCTTTTGTCCTATTATTGCCTGCTTATTGTTACATATATGATAAGCTGAAGGAGCTCTTTTCTGGTGTTATTTTACTATTTGGCTGAAAGGTGACCCCCAGGAGTGTCTTCAGTTCCAGATTAAAGAAGAGTGTTTTTTGATTATTATCTCACGGGACACTGATCTCCATTGGTCCAGTTATTTGAAGATTTGCTGTAATTTTCCCTCTTATTTTGATGAGGATCTGCAGTTGTGTCCTTGATCAGAACAGTCAGATTCTTATGGACTCAGGCTTGAAAAGGCTGGGCTTCATGTGGGTCATTGGTGCTCTATACTCGAGTCCTTGAGTTTTTGGATTCCCTTACAATTCTTTGATCCAAGCAGAAAGATAGTTGTAGTGCCATAGATGGCCACTCAGAAGTTTTTGAGACTACAGATTTACTCAGCACACTAGGGTGTAGAATGTTAAATTTATGAACTGTTATGCCAGTTGTCCTACATGTCCCCTAGACATATCTTAGAGCCCAGAAATACAGTTGCACACAGTATCTAGACAGATCTAAGAAGCTTTATAACATTGTCCCTCTGTCCCATATGCACTCTATTATATGAGGGTGATTCAAAGACTATTGCTTTGAGGGTTCCAGTCCCCTCATGCATGGATGCATTAAACACAAACCTTTAAACATGGCTCTGGGCTCAGTACATGGTTGCAGTCAACTCCTCTTAATCTTGGTCTCATTTGTCCTAGGCTCCTTCTGCCTCCAACAGAAGGCACAGTCAAAATAGGGGTTTCCAAAGGGGTTCTGCTTTAATCTAAATAAATATGTTAGATCATAAGGTTATGACAGCAGTTCTCAGATTCCAAAGAGGCCATCTTGATAGATTATTTTTAAGGACACAGGATAAATATTGGAGGAAAATTATGGAGGCATTTAAAGGAAACTGGAGATTCCTTTGGTGAGAAAAAGGCCCAAAGAGTTGTGTTGATGAGAGTTTTTCAATTAACATTGCATTCATCAAGGGCTACATGAGCTGTTTGGAAAAGTTTACTCTACGACTCTACAACCCTAATATTGCTCCTTAAGACATATTTTCTTCCTAAAATGTAAAGTACTTGTCAAAGGAACATGGCCTATGTCTCTCATGAGTGCAACAGTCAGGTTTTGATGTGGCTGATGGAAGAACACAATGTTCTTCTCTAAGTTTATTGGGACTTCATCTAGATCTCATAAAACGCAATAACTCAATCATATCAGAAGCATTGTACAACCATCACCACTCTCAATTGTGGAACATGCTTTTCACCTTTGATTTTCTTGTAATTCGTTTTTTAATTGTGTCAAAAATATACACATCCACCAGTTCAACAACTTCTACACCTATGATTTCATTGATTATACTCTTCAGGTTGAACAATTATGTTGATATCCTTTTCCAGATTATTCCACCACCATTAACATAAATTCAATGTCCACTCAACAACAACTCTTCCTCCTTCACCCATGGCAACCGTTGGTCAAGTTTGGTGCCTTTTTTTATTATTGTTAAGTAGTTTTCTTGATATTGTATTCACATAGCATACACTTCCACAGTGAAATTGCTTTTAAAAATAATTGTACTTACATCATCACAATCAGTACTAATGCTCCCCCTCCTATCCCATATCCACTGTTTGCTCCCTGAATCTCCTCCCCCTCTTCCCCATCCCCACAATCCATTGCATCAGTTGTCTCAATGTATCCACTCCTGTGGTTCACAAATTGGGAAAACCTACAGAAACAATAAGACACAAAAACAAAATAAAGTGGCTGAGTCCCAGTGGCACAGTGGTTGAGTGCAGGACTGCAGCCCACTGGCTTGGCGGTTCAAATCCAGCAGTAGCTCTCCAGGAGCAAGGCTGGGCCTCCCACTCCCACCAGAGAGCAGTGATGCCTAAAAATAATAATAATTAATAAAATGGCGAGAAGATAGAAATAATATAAGGATAGAAATAATGAATTAAAAAGAAAAGACCACCGCCAATATATAAAATGCCAGAGGAGACATTTCTGTTGTGCAACAAGCAGGAAATATTTGAGTCTATGGCCAATTCAGGTTAGGTCAAGAAGAAGGTCAACAGATTAAGTATCATATTATATCACGGTTTCATCTACTGTAATCAAGTTTATAATAACCTCTGTGTGATTATAAAGCTGCTCAACTCCCTACCTGTGGCTAGAGAAGATATGCCAGGCCCTTTATCCAAATAGATACTTTTCTTAGTATCTTGCTACAAATTGGGTGTTCACATGTTAAGCTCTGATACCTTACCCTACATCATATTTGGATTTTGTTATTGTCATCCTTAGATCACTTAAAAGGCTCACTTAGATGGCTGCTTGTCTGAATACAACCAAGCTTTAAAGAATCTGGACACTATTCAAATTGATAACTGGGCCTTATCAGTTTACACCACACCTTGCTGTAGCACCCTTATATTGGGTGGTCTCTTAATGAAGGCAAGTATCAAGCAGGGTCATGATATAAGAACTAAGTGTTCTTGTATTGGGGTTATAATTAAATAGGACCCAAAATTCTACCTGTTTGTCCCCAGGATATGAATACCTCTAGTTTACTTTGGCAGTGATATTATGACAAAAACAAAAATCAATAAGAACAGTAAAAAAAAACCAGCACAAACAAAATGTAGAAAAACAGATTAAAAAAGAAAAACTTTATACCTTGGGGTATAAGGTGATTTCATTGATAGCATCAATAATTCATCCTGTGATATAGAATTTAAAATATTGTTGATATAAGAATTTATGCAAATATTCCTGCAAACTACAATCCATGACTTGCTGCTTTGCACAGATTGATTTCTTATAGATTGAGCATGGCAGTTGGTCATAGGGGAAATTCTTCTGTACCATTTATTTCAAGTGTAGACCCTTGCCTCTCAGATGAAAACCTGTCATATTAATACCAGGGAGCATGGAGGTGCTAAAGAGATGGTGACTCTGGGTTCTATTTCATTGGACAACCACCAATTCAGGAGTCCTTCCCTAGGGCCAATGACTGTCACTTCCATGGTCTTTGGATAGGCATCATTTGCTTTCTCCCCATCAGAGTATGCTACTCCTAAGTCCAAAGGTATAAATGAAATAGGTGAAATATGTGAATAGGTGAATAGGTGAAAGTCCAAAGGTAGTTGTGAAATAGGGCCCCCTTTATTCAGTTAGGACCTTGAGTCCTTCAGCTTTGACCCTTGTGGAGGCTATGTTCTATGTAAGGCCAGTGTCTAAAGTTCTTATAGTGCTTATAGTCCATGCCATGGTCCACTGAGGATTGGGTAGAAACATATTCATAGTGTCTACCCAGAAACATAAAATCGGTTTTTGTCTCCCCTTGGGTTCCCTACAATGATGGTTTAGCATCCCTTCTTAAAGTAAAGTTGCTCCTCCCCATTTCCCTACCCTACCCAACACCAGAAATATCATCACCTCTTCTAAATGGAGATGCTTCCTTTTCCTCGTCTTAACTTGATTCTACAGTAAGGATCTAAGGATCTTCTCTTCTTTCCATTGACTTGTCACAGCCTATTTGTCACAGTATCGTCTCAACATTGTATAGCATAAAGAGGATGGGCTTCTCTCTTTTGCCACTTCTTGAAGGAGTGACTACAGTCAATGTGAAGTCTTCTCTTTAGAGGTGGTTCTTTTGAACTGCAAATAAGGGGAGTGATGTATATGGCTCATCTATGAAAAGTAATCTCTCAACTCTTAAAAAATTTAATGTATATATATGTGTGTTTGGATGTGTATATATATATATAATTCCATGGTTCAATTGTGCCACACCTCTTATATCAATAGGATTTCTGTACTTCTGTGGGATTGCTGGATCATACAGCATTTTTATCTGCAAATTTTAAGTCAGTGTTATTTTGCAATCCAGCCAGCAATGTATGAAGGTTCTAGTCTGTCCACACCTTCAGTGGCAGTTGCTGTTTTCTGCTTATTTGAACTTTGCTATTAATACAGAGATGAGTTGTTTTGATTTGTATCTCTCTAATGGCTATGTCTTGTAAGCATTTCTTCATTTGCTTGCTGGCAGCCTGAATGTCTTCTTTGGTGAAATGCCCTTTTATTTCCTCTGCCCATTTTTTAATTGGCTTATTTATCATTTTGTGGCTTAGTTGTTGACGTTTCTATAAATTTTAGAGATTAATTCCTTGTGTGATGTGTCATTGCCAAAAGAGTTTTCGCGTTTGTGCTTTCTCTTTTGGGGAAGCATTTTGATGTGACTGAGTGTATTATTTTTAGGAGTGCCCATTCATCTAGCTTACCTTCTGCTATTTGTTGTCCAAATAAGTAAAGAACAGTGGATAGAGTCACATGCTTCATGGCAATAAGGAAGTCAAAGTAGGTCAAATCGGCCTTTCTGTCCTTTTACTTACCTTTGCTTATGGATTTTCTTATCATTTTATCCTTTGTTATTATTTTACTAAATGTTTATAGCTTTTCTTTTTCTTGAATATTGAGTTCTCTTTTCTTTAATCATTTTATTGGCAAGTAATTTAAGTATCATATAACTCAATAGTTCAATCATTCACTCATATCAAGGAGAATTGTACAAACATCCCACATCAGTTTTAGAGTATCACCCCATCCATGGTTAAATTGCCAGAGTTATGTAATCATGATTCATTCTAGGGCTCCCTCCCCTTCCTTTCTTCATTATTTGCTCCTGGGATCCCCTTACCCTCCCTATAATCCACCCCCTACCCCGATCTCCTATGAACCCTTGCATCAGTTATTCACATTATGCATTCTCTCCTCCTATGCTTCATATCTCAGAAACCCAACAAAAAAACAATAAAAACCAAAATTGTGCTATGATGGTAATGATAAAATCATAATAGCATACAAACAAAAATATAAATCACGCATAACAAGGAAAAGACCCCAAACAACATTTGAAAATCCAAGGAAGAAATGTCTGTCATAGGTCATCTAAGAGATATCTGCACTCAGTACTAAGTCAGGTTGGGTCTATCTGGTGGTCAACTGGTCATCAAGTTTGATCCGACATAATCAGAATTACAGTGGTTTCTGCCTGGCACTAACTATGTTCAAGACTCTTGCCTGTGACTTGAGTGGCACTGCCAGTAGCCCAGGCTGACTAGGTATCCTACAATTGGGCTTTGGGATCCCATCATACCCATCATTCCCCCAAGACCAGTGGTTTGTGATATATTTCTCATGGTCTTAGGAAGCAAGACACTGTTCCTCTATCCATCTCCAGGTGGGTCTGCCCACATGCAGACACACCCACATCAGTGCCCAGCACGAAGACTGTTACCCAGGCTACACCATACTTCAAGACAAAATTTTGTTTATGTGTAATTAGAAATAAATGCTTCACAATATACAATTACATATTGTTTTGTGATTAGTCACTATGCTTTAATTATGTTCAATTTATAACAATGAAAATGCATCCTGCATATCAGATACTTACATCACAATTCATAGTACTAGTAAAATTAGAGTTATGAAGTACCAACAAAAATAGTTTTATGGTTGGGGATCGCTACAACATGAGGAACTGTATTAAATGGTCACAGTAATAGGAAGTTTGTAACCACTGCCCTAGACCTTCACAAATTGGGTGTTCATAGTTTTGCTCTGGTCATTTTATCCCCACTATATTCAAATATTGTAGCTGTCAACTTTGGATCACACAAGCTGGTGTGTTCCTTTCATGTGGATTTAGTTAATTCCTTGCTTAAATGGTTGTTTGTTTGAACATAAACCTTTAAGACCCCAGACATTAGACTGACAGATAGCCAGGCACCATCTACTTTTTTCATCATACTTTGTTTAGCACTTTATCTTCAGTGATCATGGAACCAGACCTCTGGGACTAGAGACTCCTCATGGAGCCTCATGGAGACTCCTGCCAGTGTTGAAATGCTTGGGAGGCCACAGGAAGACCCCTGCCAGCATGGAGAAGTTTCTGCCACCAGGATA